>JANZXP010000194.1:6541103-6576727 GCA_027576715.1 Erythroxylum flavicans
CCTAATTTCTCTGATTGGTCTCTCTCTCGGACCCGTTTCTCTGGTCCGACCCGTTTTATGGACACGGGATGTTACATATAACCTAAATTTTGCAGATGATCTTATCTTGTTCTTCAAAGATTATGTTAACTCTATAAGCGCACTAATATCTGCTTTAAACTCATTCCATATGATGTTAAGTCTTTTTGTCAACAAGGATAAGAGCCAATTGTTTGTCTTTATGGGTGCTCAATAATCATTTATTTATCTCTCTAACTTAACAGGATTAAAATCCATGTAACCCCCTCTTATATATCTAAGCATTCCAATCTTCATAAAGAGACCAATATCCTCTAAGCTGGTGAAATAAAAATCTTACTTTTATAGGTAGAATTCACTTAATAAATTCAATGTTGAATAATCTTCATCTATACTAGTCATCTCATGTTATATTTCCTATGGACATGGTCAAGACCATTGAGAAGGCCATAAGAGGTTTTCTTTGGTCAAGAGGCTTAACTTTACTTTAGCCAAAGTTAAATGGAGAGAGTTATGCTTAACTGAGGATGAGGGAGGCCTTGGAATTTTTCCTATTAGAGCCACTAACAAAGTACTTATATTCAAGTGGATATGGAGTATACTTACAGATAATTAGGCTCTTTGGGTAAGGTGGATCCATGCACACTATCTGAGCAGAGCTAGCTTTTAGTCCATTAAGCCAGAATGTGATTCCTCTTGAACTATAGTTTAAACACTCAACCTAAAAGATGTAGTTAGGTTAGAATTCTAGCATAAATTTAGTAATGAAACTTCCATATCCTTCTGGTATGAAAATTAGACTGCTTATGGCTATTTAAGCAAGATAGCTTATTTAACGTATCTATAGAAGGATATTCTAAACCAAGAATTAATCAAAGAATATCTTAACAAAGCTCTAATAATCTTAGGGCTCATGCTCAATTCTTTTACAATCAACCATATATTGAGTGTCACTCTAAATCTTAACAGAGAGGACTACCTTCTCCAGTGTAGACACTCAATAGCTTTATTCATAAATGACTCTCGCAGAAACTTATAAGAGATCAAGCCCTAAAGGTTGGACGGCATAAACTAGTGTAGTTCATTTAGGCTTGGCCAAGAGCTTCCTTTATCTTCTGGTTAACTATTAAAGGAAAGTTGAGCAATTTGAACAGATTGAGTAAATCTATAAACATATCAAATATTTGTGTTTTTTATATCCGAGATTAGGAATCCATGGATTATCTTTTCTTTAAATGCCCATTCACATCATATATATAGGACATAATTCAATACTTATGCAATATCCTCAAACAGACAAAAGTTGAAACAATGGTTATGCCTTAAGTAAAGAAATGGTATTGGAGAATTCCTTGGTTATTAAAATATCATTGAGTGCTATAATTTATAATCTATAGAGGGAGAGGAACTTAAGGATTTTTTAGTAGAAATAAATTCAAATGCAATTCATATTGACCAAGTTGATCAAGTCCATCAGGGAGAAGCTGACAATACATTATTCTTGTCTTAGATGGAATCAATCCATAATCTTAAACTGATCCTTACCTATTGGAGAGTTATGCTTTAAAATTGTCTATGCCACTGCTTTAATACCTAAGTAACTATACATTTCTCTTTAGAATGCTTTATCTTTATAATGAATTCAAGTAGGTGTGAAACTTCCAAAGGCAACTCAAATTGGTCTCCTAAATTCTCATGTACAGCCTCGATTGAAACTTTGCTCTTCTACTCTTTAAGTTCAATTTCTCAATAAAAATGTTGCAACTTTTATTAGTTTTAATAGTTTTGGCTTAAAGCTTGTACCCCCAACAACAGTCAAGCTCATTTATAACTTATAGACAATTATGAACTTATCTTTTATTATTTACTCCATCAATACATATTTTATTTTCTAAGAGAAAATTTCATAATATGACATAACATATTGTTTTTTATTATGAAAATGAACAATTTTGAAGAAATTAATTTTAGTATTCCTAATAAATAATTCATAAAAATTATTAAAGTAATTTATTTGACTTGTAATAATATTTTAGAATCAATAGATACGTCGCCAAATTTTTATTAGAGTCAAGATGATAACATTTTTATTAAAAATTATCCATCACTAAATGTTTGTATTTGAAGCATAACTTAAACTTTTCTTTATTATCCCAATACCATACTGTTTGATGATTTTTTATAATTAGTCTTAATTATATTTATTTTTATATGTTTAAACAATTGTATATATAAATTATACCAAATTTATGTTCTTTAAAAAGTGAATCAAAATTAAATTGATAAAATAATAAAAATTTTATTTCAACAATAATATAAAAACTAAAATATTTTAATATGCATTTCAATAAGTGAATATGACTTTAAACTTACTTTAGATGTTAATCTATATTTATTTTAAAGTTATATAAAATATCTTCACATTTTTTATTCCTTACTAATTGTATGTTTAGTATAAACACAAGTACATAACAGAAAATTTTCAAATTAATATTTTTATTCATACATAAAGGGAATCAATATTGTGATTGATTTTAATGTATTTAAACTTTTTCGTTTTTTCTTTCATATTTACCAACAAGTATATAGACAATATTGAACATGCATATATTTATTTATATAAACTTTAAAAATATTTAATCTCTTTATTAATTATAACCTATTAATGTTTACATGAAAATAAAAGTAATTATTATTATAAAAAATTATATAAAGTCATTATGTTGAAAAAAACTATTATTTTTTAAAAGTTAAAATATGTAATATAAATTAAAATATGACATAAATTTTTTTGTAGTGTGTATTTATAAGTAATTATCATGATTGATAAAAAATATGTATTTATGATAAGATTGTTATGACTATTCTCCACATGTAGATTTTGAAAATATGAATTTCTTTCCTAAAACTACTTCTAATTATTCAAGAGCAAAGTCAAGTGGTATAAAGTCTATTTACCAGGATGAAAGAGAACTCGGGATCATACCTACTTAAAGCGATAAACAAAGTCCTAATGGCAAAGAGAATTTGGAAAAATATTTGTAGGCAAAGAGACAATTTGCCTACAAGTATTTCCATTCCTACATTTTGAAAGGAGAAATTTTCTCAAATATTAAACCAAAACTGAATCTCTCGTGGGCAATGGGTCAACTCTTGAAGATTAGGGAAAGAATGAACAATGAGATAAAATGCAGAAATGGAAATGGATAATCAACTTATTTCTACATGATTACTAGTGTTAGGTAAATCATCTTCATAAAGACCTGAATTTTTTAGCTAGAGGCGTATGCTAGTAGATCAATTCAAAATAAAAGAGAAAGTTTATAGGTAGGAATAGTTTTGCAACTAAGGTTCAAGGTTCTCTAAGAAAAGATTACCAAGAAAAAGCTTAATGTTTCATATAAGGCTCGTTAATGGATTAATGTATAAAGATATGTAATTTAGCTCAAACACAAATCTTAAGTACCTTTATCATTTTAATGCTCATACATATCTTACATGTAAATATGAAATACAAGTTTTAGAAAGTTAAAATCAAAGAATGAATCCTATATATATATACATGAAGGCTCAAATTCTTACAAGATCACTTAAGTCAAATCAAAGTATAATTACTTAACAAATTCAATTTTGTAGTATTTACAAAGTCAAGATTTGCAATGTAATCACTTAATCATATTATGCATTTACACTTTACAGTAAATCTCAACTAGAATCATGCATAAGTATATGTCTTCAACATAAAGCTATTAATAAGAACCTAAAAATAAAATATAACCTAACAAAAACTAAAAACACAAAAAAATTAAAAATCAAAACAATTAGATAAAATCTAATTCCACCCCCATATTTCAAATAATACTTTCCTCAATATTTTGCAAAAAGAGCAAATCAATAAAAGATGTAGAAAACTCAATTAAATCTAACATAGCTAAAATGAAAAACTTTTGTCTCGAAGTACTCAACCAAATAAAAAATTTGCAATATAAAATTATAGAGGCTAATAAATAATAAAATATAAATTGCAATATAATTTCAATATCTCAATTCAATAGAATAACAAAAATAAATTATAAACAATACACAATATAATAAAAAATCGATAACATCTTCAACAAGAACGAAATGTATGTATAAAGTACGAAGCTCAAAGTCAATAAAGCGGGTAAAGGTGGGGGTGAAATCACTATAAGTAGGTCATCATTGAATCCTTCTTGATGTTCAGATGCATAAGTTCCACATGTAGTCTATCGATGGACAATGCTAGCTATTGCATTGTAACTCTTAATGGCTTATTGATGGACAGATGGTAATGGATTATTTTCAGGGCATTCTTAGTTTCTCCCCCTCGGTACCTTTAGTTGATACTGCTAGAATCTTCACTCAGCACATCCTAGAGGAATGGTTCTGTTCTTGGCGAGCCCAATTTCAGATGAGGAGATATGTACTGATTTATTCTCCATCCTGAAGGATAAGGCTCTAGGGCTGATGATTACACCTCTTTTTTCTACAAAAGGTGTTGGGACATTATTAGAGCACACTTCAAGGTAGCAGTGCGGTATTTTTCTCTACTTCTATTATACCTAGATGTGTGAACTCCACTAGGATCACTTTGGTTCCCAAGGTGGAGAGCCCACAGACACCGAATGACTTCAAACTGATCTCTTAGTGCAATGTCCTTTATAAGTGCATCTCAAAGGTCATTGCAGATCGATTTAAAGTTATTCTATTAGAAGTGATTGGGAGAGCTCAGATGGCTTTTGTTCCAAGGCGGGAGATTGTAGATGCTATTTTTCTTACTCAGGAGCTGATGCACGATTATCACCTTGATCTCTCACCTCCACGGCATGCTCTCAAGGATGATATTCATAAGGCTTTTGATATAGTCAATTGGGAGTTCATTCTATTAGAACTGAGGACTATTAGTGTTCTTAACTGCATGATTGGTTGGATTGAGGCATGTCTCAGATTTGCATATTTCTCTGTAGCCCTTAATGGTGCACTGCACGGTTTCTTTTATGTCACACGAGGGGTGCGACAGAGGGATCCCCTCTCTCCTTATCTGTTTGTTCTAGCGATGAAGGGGTTGGATGGGATCTTGAGAGAGGCCACTGTAGTTATGAACTATCGTTATCATTGGCGATGTAGGCAAACTTCCCTCACTCATCTTTGCTTTGCTGATGACTTAATGATTTTCAATCGGGCAAATTTAGCATCTCTTGAGATTATTCGACAGGCTCTGGCAAATTTTAAGAGGGTTAGGTTTGGCTATAAACTCGGCTAAGAGTCGAGTTTTCTTCTCAGGGATCCCCGAGGCTGAGTCTTATTCTTTACAGACAGTACTTGGGTTTCAGATTGGTTTCCTTTCGATTCGCTACCTAGGCATCCCTCTTATCACTACTCGGCTTAGACACTCAAATTCTCTTCCTTTGGTGGAGAGCATTCATTCTCAAATCCGAATGTGGACTTCAGCGTCTCTTACCTATGCGAGTCGTTTACAGCTGATCAAATCTGTCCTCTTCTCTATGCAGGTATATTGGTCAGGTATGTTCGTTCTACCTGCTAGCATTACTCGCCATATTGAGAGCATATTGTCAACTTTCCTTTGGAGAGGTACTTCACTGTCCTACACCGAGGCTAAGATGGCATGGGATTCAGTCTGTTTTCTGAGGCAAGAGGGTGGTTTGGGAGTTAAAAGGGTTAAAGACTGGAATAGGGTTGCCACACTTAAGTATGTGTGGCGACTATTTGCAAACAGATCTTCTATATGGACCATATAGGTATGCACTGTTTTACTGAGGGATAGATCTTTTTGGCATATTGGAGTCCCGTCGAGCTCTTCTTAGATTTGGCGAAAGATTCTGTTGAGTCAAGAGTGGTGTAAAGGTCTTATTGTTGCTTGTATTGGTGATGGTCGGAATACCTCCTTATGGCAGGATTACTGGTTACCGAATCAGGGGCCACTGAGTGACCAATTTTCGTTCCGAGTTCTCTTTTCTACTGGGCTCTCTTGGGATGCCAGGGTCTTAGAGATTATACATTTTGGTGAGTGTACTTTTCCTGAGGGGAGTAGTGAGCTACAGCAGGTATAAGACTCTATCCGCTTTAGACCATGCGTTCGGCATTTCGATAGTTGGGTTTGGACTGGCCACTCATTCGTAGTTTTTTCTATTGACTCTGCATGGAACCTTCTTCAAGCTCGACGACCAGTGGATTCAATCCACCATCTACTGTGATTTCCAGAGCATATTCCACGACACTCTTTTATCCTCTGGTTAACATCACAAGGCCGCCTCCGGACTATAGATAGACTCCAGATGTTTGGTGTTTTGTCTTCTTCTACTTGTGCATTATACAGCTCCTCTTCAGAGACACACGATCACCCTTTCTTTCAGTGCATGTTCCCTCTTTAGCCCACACCTTATTTGTAGCCATCGTTCCTCCTTGCCTCATGTCTCAGATTGTTTAGATGTCCTCTATCACATTAATATGGATTAATCCACCCATTATTCTCACAAGTGTATCTAAACAACCTTATCCAATTATTATTAATATAATTGTCTTCTCTGATCTTTATAATCTTAAAACTGAAGATGTCCACCTTATACTTTATCAATAGTTGACTAATTAACACTAGGAACACAAATTTTTTATCTAGGGACCTATATCAAACTATATCAAACTACTTTGCTAATAGATTAAAACATCAAAGATGACAATCAAACTAATGGCTTTTCGTCTAAGCCATTGAAGAGCATGTCTAAAGGTACAAATCTATCTTTCAAAGTTAGTTCAACCTATTAAATGGAGACTATACGTTGGGGCTCAAGATGTAGACCATTATCTGTGGTTATATATAAGCCTGGCAAAATTTCGTCCGAATCGATAACTCGACCCTGTCCGATCCAGAAAAATTAGATACGGGTTAGAATTTTTTTTACAGAATTTAAATCGGATTGACCGATTTTTGTCTGAATTAAAATCAAATATGGATCCGAGTTGACCTAATCAGACAAAATGTCCGAATATTTAAAATTGGTCAGCATCGAATATTTAAAACTGATTAAAATTGTCCGATCTGAATTTAGAAAAGACAAAAAATCATTGTTTCAAAAAAATCATTACTTTATTCTAATTTATTGTATTAGGTTTTGATCGTTATATACATGTTAGCTAACTTGTGTCATCTTTTTTTTTCCCTCAGATCATGGAGTCTTTGGGACATGAAGAGTGAGATATCAAGAGTTTGATGAAGAAGGATTTGTTATTTCTTGCATGTTTTATTTAGTTTGAATTTGTAGTATAAACAATGTGGTTTACTGATTTTGGATTTAGTATACTATTTGTGCCTTTGTAGCTTCTTGCTATAATTTTATTGGAGACTTTGAATTTGGTGGTTGTAATTTTTTTTTTTTGAATTTGGTTATAGACTTACCATTTGTTTGGTTTGAACTTCAACTAGACAATCATAATTTAGCTTTCTTTGCTATAGTTTTTTTATTGGTTTTACAGAGAAAAAGAGATGGGAAGAAGATTGTGCAATTTAATGGCCCTTTGCTATTAGTTAAAATCGGACAAACTGGTTCCAAACCAAGTTAGGTGTTTTCCAATCCGGTTCTGTTCCAGGTCAGCTTAGTAAAACAAATTTGGTTTCAAAACAATTTAGGGTTATGAAATTTTTACCTTTGTCCGAATTGTCCATAACCGATTTAGTTTGAAACCGATTTTTTGCGAGCCCTATTTATATAGTTAGTTCCTTACCCCTAAAAAAAAACATTCACCAACTGGAAAGATAATATATCCAACTCGAACTTATATTGTGGATCGCTATAACTTCACTCGTGATGCTCTACTGGCCTTACACTGTGAAAACTCACTCTCCTCTCCTCTGATGATAGCCTGAGATGCTCCTCAATTTTCTCCTTTAAAATCATAACCTTAATGCCTCAAATTAAGGTGAAATGTTGTGGAAATGTGTAAAAGGCTAAGAAGGGTATAGAAGGTTTCTGAAAATTCTTTTTTATGTCAAATTGCAACTCTTATGTCTTGTTTACTAACCAATAATAAAGAGGTGAGAATGAGATTGTAGCCTTTCTTCCTTAACTTTTACTTGTTTGGTTACCGAGAATGGATAAAATAAGAAATGTCAAAACTAAGATGAATTCTATACAATTCTAAAGGGGTTGTCATAAAACTTAAAATCATATATCATAAATAAGAGATAAGTAGTTAGTGAAATATTATTAGAATATTATCAAGATATTATTAAAATATTGTCAAGACATTAATTCTAATCAAAATATATCACATATTACAGTTTTTTATATTTAATTTTTAATAATTATTTAATTTTGTTTCATTAATACTATTTCAAGTAAAGCAAGATTTTTGTAGCTCTTTAATTTTATTCTTATCATAAAAATAATTTATAATTATTTAAAAATTAATAATTTAATAATTGTTAAAAATAAATTTGATTAATTATTTATAAAATAAAAAATATTTTGATTAATTATTTACAAAATAAATCATATAATAATTAAATATAGGTAAAATTTTCTCATTATTATACTTAATATTTGATACTAAATACTAGCATAACTATTAACTTATTTAATTATATTTTTAGTAATTACATTCCAAAAACACATAATCAGTAATTCCATTCTTATTCTGAATTTTGCTTTTTTCTCTTTCTAACTTTTTTATTCTGAATTATTCATTACTAGTTACTAATCAATCTTAGGAATGTAAAGAGTGGTCTAATGTTTGTGTCAGGTTCATCACTTGATTAAATATAAGATGCATGCTGTAGACAACAATACACTCGTAGTTTGATTAATTATGTATCACTTAAAATGCCCTGGTTTCTTATGGAGCATTCTTGAGCCTTGCTGAATACGCACACCTGAGTTTGACACCTAATTAATTTGGATTTCACCATCCAAAACATGAGAATTGGGTGTTTCATTGTCCTAACAAATTAATTAGGTTTTAATTTCCCAAAATTAAGATGGACATCTAGTTAAGCCTAGTCCTTCCCACAGTTAAGAAATCAAATTACTGTTCTGAAGCAATCATCAAATGTAGATTAATGGTACCTTCTTACATTAAAATTGTGAGACAACATTACATCCATAAGAAATTAAGTTACTGAACATACCTTTATGAATTCATGTTTTAAATACAAAAAATCTTTTACAAAATCAGAGACAAGGGCAAAGAGAAAATAATAGGAAACAAAAATAAAGAGTATGCATATAATAAATTATATACTTACACAGCACAAGAATATAACATGACAAAATAAAAAATAAGCTTGACATTAAATTATCTCTTAACCCTTATTTCATTGAACTCCCAATTTGTCATTTAACCTTAACACTAAAATTCCTCAAATATTTTGAAGAAAAACTTAATGTCTACAATCCCCAAATATTTTATAAAAGTCTTAACATAAAACAACTGAGATTTCTTGTAATTAAAACACAATTTGCCTAAAATCATGTTGCAAAGCAAGGTTTCTACTAAATATTATTGTTCTTGTTCATTAAACAATATTCCTACATCTGATTATACTTAACAATTTAATATAAATTCTTTGTGATTGATGACAAAATACTTTTAAGATATAACTAGAAATAAATACATTAAATGAAAATATGAATGATGTTAATTTAAATGAAATTAATAAAATAGTGCAGAGCATACTATTTAGCATTAAACGACAGGTAGAATTCATGGAGCCACAAGGTATACATTGGATAATAACATTATACAGAAACAATTTATCCAAAAAGAGAGAGAGAGGGTAACCCTAATAGCTGTATCTTGTACTGAAAAATAAAAGGAATGATGTACATTTTAAAATTACGCATTTCACCAAATATACTTGTACAACAAAACTCACATCTTTAAGGATGGTTGATGTCATACAATATAATCCAATTGCCAAGTATAAACAGCTATTAACAACAAAACAAACCACAATGGCAACCTTCCTAAAACAATCTTCAATCATACCTGGAGCTGTTGTTCCTCCTACCCCACCACTTCTTTTTCATCTTGTCAAGAGCACCTTCTTCATTTCCAAGTTTATTCAATACCACCTTGGTTTCTCTTAGCCTTGATCCATAATCCTTCTTCCAAGCCTCAAACATCTGTTTTAACCTTCTAAGCTCTCGGTCAGGGTTCAAACTTGCATCAACTTGACCTGATTTCACTTCTACCAAAAATTTGGCATCATCCCCAAATACTTGAATCCTCTGCTCGAATTCTTCTGCCAACCGGCTTATAACGCTCAAACCTGCACTCATTGGCCTCACACCATTGCTTTCTTGACCCCTATGGATACTTCCAGTATCCCAGCTGTAATCTTTTTCATCACCTGCATTAACTGATGCATCAGAATTTCTTTCAGAATCATCAACAGCAAGGCTTTTCTTTGCTATCGATAGACTGGATTGTAGAGATCTCATCTGTTTCTGCCACACTTCTTCCATGGACTTCATTTTAAGCTCATATTCCGACCAACGGCTCTCATATTGTTGGAGCCGTTGGCTCAGGATGTCATTTTCCTCTTCTTTCACTCTATGAGCAGCCTCAGCTTTAAGAATTCGTCGCTGTAGTTCAGCTAGAAAAGATGCCTTCACTAACACCTCATCTGACTCATTGTCCTCCTGTTGGAATGTTGTAATTGTTTAATAGGTCAAATGGAGCTAAAACCATAAGCTAGAAGAAAAGCAGGAACATTGCTTGCACACGAAGCTAGTAAATGATACTCAAGACGACTGAATTTCTAAGATCAAGTATTTCCACATTAAGCACAGAACAGAACCGAGAAATTTGGGATCAACAGATAACAAGATTAGACAGGCAAACAGTGTTTCATTTTTCAACATTATCCATAAACATGATTTCAATTAGAGCATATGGAAATACATAAGTTTAAGAAGTACAATGTGGCAAGTTACCTTCGGTACCTCCAATTTCACTAACCCTATATTGCCCGAGCATCGTCTAACCAACCATCCACGAACAACTGCAGCAAAACACAGACTATAAACTGTAAGTATGTACAAATATTTCCAGCTCTCTATCTAATTCAAACCCTGCCCCGCTAAATTAGAAAAATACTATCCAACATTGTACACCAGGTTATTGCAACTTCAAATTTTTTGCAGTCTTAATAAACGAATCAGTAGTCTTTAGTGAAGTTTAATTTTAATAATGCAAATGAGGAGAAAATTGCAACATTTGATAAGAATGGCCTGTAACTAGTAAGACCAAATTTACCTGATTGTATTGCAATTGATGCCTTTTGAATATCATTGTATCTTTTTCTACAGGTCATGCTTCTGATCTGATTTTGTATAAGCACAACAGCTTTATGTTTTTGAAGTAAGACAGCATATTCTTTTCTACCTTTCTCTCCACGAATAACTGCACAAGAAAATATGAAGTTTTATTGCAAACTTATGTATGAGACGATGATCCTTAAATATGAACAGAAGTAGATACTGAATAGGAACGAAAACTACATGACTGAAGCGTGACAATTCCTCTCTTAAGCTCCCTAAGGTAACAGCGAGATCGGTGCGCTCTGAAACAGCTTTGAACACGTAAGATACCATGAAGAGTACGGTTTCTTGAATCCTCAAGCACTCCAATCTGCGAAGAGTTTCTAGTTATGCTCAAAAGAGATGCAATAAAGCATATTAACCACCCACCAAAATATAATTTTACATTGGATTAAAAATCATAATAAATAAAAAGCAATGGTGGATCTTTTTAACTGTATTAATATCCCACATGAATTAGGATAAAGAGCCTAATAAGTCTGGTAATGTTTAGCCAATACTCCTCCCCTTAAGATACCTTTTAGAGTGGAGTTCAATTTTATAATGAAATCACAACCAAGTTTTAGAGTGGAGTTCAATTTTATAATGAAATCACAACCAAGTTATGATTCTAGGGACCTAAGATCTTTTTTTTCTTCTACTTCGGATCTTCTCTTTTGTCTTTCATTCCTGCAGTCCATTGACAATTCTGTTACCTCTTTACTGTCTTTTATTCATGCATCCTCATTGAGGATGCAACTACCTCTATTATATCTTTCATCCCGGAAGCCGCTATCTCTATTCTTTCTTTCTCGAACTTGTGTTCTATTTTTCTTCTTTTCTTCAGGCAAACTTTTCCTTTTTACTCTCAGTCTCTGTTTCAATCATATTACCGCCACCGTCCTCTCCCTCGATAGATATACCCCTCTAAAACCATGCTGTTTCCTTCACTGCCAAGTGTTGTTTCTTGTGACTGTAGGGTTTTGGACAAAAGGAAAAGAAAAACAGCTAGCAAAAAACAAGAGAAAAATGGCCAAAAAATATCAGCCAAACAAATAAAAAATATTAGTTATTTACTTTTTTATTTTAATCTATTTGGAAAAAAATTACTCTTCAAAATTCATATACAAACTTGACATGAAAAGCATCACATCCACCTACCACTTTGAGGAGGGCATGTTAAAACTTATGGAGATTAAATATTTAGTATAAGAATATATTAGTATAAATAATATGTATATTTTAGGTCATATTAACCAAATGCTTAACTTGGCACAATAGATTGGATCATGTATTCATTGTTAACATGACCCTTAACTGAAAAGCCCCAAAAGGTTGGAAGTGCGGATGCATAAGGGAGGATAATAATGGAGGAAATACATGAGATACTAGGGAGAAGGGGATGCGACTTAAACTTCCTGACGTTTTAGCATTTAAGGTTCTCATACCATCAAATATTATTTAATCCAAAACTTCAAATTATTGGGTAAAAGAAATTTGATGCCAGATAGCTGAATAGACTGAACAGTGTATACATATGAAAGTGCACAAAAGTGAGATCACAAGCATGTAATCAGAATTTTGTGATTAACACAGGAACACATATGACAAAGATATCATGAACAAATTGGCTGTACAAAATAGTTTATTTATACCTGGCCAGTTCGGAAAAATAGTTTAGTGTAGCCAACTTGACACATCTCAGGCAGAATACCAAACTGATGAAGAATTGCAACTGAAACACTGAGTGGATCCTGAGATGCGACATTTTCCAGTAAAAGAAAACCATATCTGAGGCAAAAATTCAGATCAGGCAATAATTCGTGTAATAGTAAAATAATCAAAATGTGTATAGAGCCATTTAAGAACTTGAATAACTCTTTAACTACAATTGTTCTGCTTTACCTTCTGGAAAACTTTTTGTGAGACATTCTTGTAGGAAATCCAGATCTCGAGATACGGACTACCTCCAGGACTCCGCAACATCTCAACTGCTGCAGCACAAGTCCCTGTTCATATGATCCAGGAGATTGAATATTGTTGGGCTTTATACACCGAATGAAATGTGGTGTGGTGGTTTCTAGGCGCTGCATCAACTGGAACAATTGCCCCTGGATATAACCCAATATCTCTAAAAATTTGAGTATCATAGGAGTGTGCAGTAGCATCTTGATATTGACAAAGTTACTGGCACAAAAATACAAATATCTCCATGCCGAAGCTAAAGTGACAGAATAAGGCATGGCTCCTCCATATCTGCCTTCACAGCCCAATAACAACATTTTTGTTCAGCAGTTTAAAGAAGTATAATTTGCAGATTACTACATGCAGAGTTTCAAGTCACCAGAAACTACCAGATTAAACTTGTATTGCACACCTCCTAGCAGCTCAGAATCTGAAACCCTTGCTGATACACTACCTTCTTGAAGCTATCTGTATGCAGGTTATATTGCTGTAAATCTAGGTCTTTTTTCTTTTTTTTTGTTCATCGAAAGGCACTAGGGCCTAGGGGACCCCACCTACCACTGAGCTAAGGCCCTCATTTATAGGACTGAGTATTACCTCCAAAAAAATAATTGGAAACGTGAAGGGCACCCCCCCTGTCTCCCTCCATCCCTCACTCAGAGTTAATGTTGCTATGCATTTGCATTAGTTACAATTCCTATCAAGCAGTAGAACACATCTGCCGTTCAGATAGGACTACAACAAGGAAGATCGCATGACTCAGTTTGGTAAAGTCTGGTTAAAGTAACACAGTACTTAAGTGATTTTCTTGCACAGTAGACACCATTAAGCAGTATAATTCTTGCACAATATCAGGAAAACGACATCAAGGAGAAACTTTCAACTTTCAGCATAAATGAGTAATTCCATTGAATTAATTACATAAGACTGATGTTGACAAATAACAGTACTGAAAAAAGACTTCGGACTCAACATGCAAATTATGCAAGTATGCAATGCAATTTGGCCTTTCATAGTTATAATGCAATCAGAACCGAGTAACCTACTTCTGCAATAAGGTTGGCCACTAAACATCAGAAAGTAAATACCTTAAATTTAGTGGCTACACTTAGCTTCTGAGAATCTGCAGCCCCTGCTTTGTACAGAGGACCAACAACATGCTTCTCAGATTGAGCAAGCAAAGCAGAAGCAAATATCTTAGGAAGATGGCACGAACATGAAGACAAAAGTTCAATGGAATCCAAGTGTAACAAGTCCCTATTCTTCTCAAGAAACCCAGTTGTATCATATGTAACCTGAGATCAGAGTAAAAGAAAAGCATAAATCCATCATTTATTCCTTTCAAAATCTCAAAGTATGCAAGTCTGAAGACCTGATTTCAGTTTCAGAAACATTTTAATGTTGTAACTCTTATTACACTTTCGAATTTGAAATTGACCTGCTAAAGTATATCGGGACACAACATAAAGCAAAGGGCAGCTTTCTATCTTTTTTCATGTTTGATCCCGCATAATCTAATCTTGGTAGGTTAATCCAATAAGTTAATCGACTTCATACAATAACACGTATGAACAATATCGAATATCGATCATGTTCAGAAAGACAATCACCTCCCCAGCATAATGGGAGACTCTGAAGGCTTTGCTTCGCTCTCCTCTGAAACAAGAATTCACATTCAGATGCTGCTTGAGCTTGTTGGCAAATGTCAAGTCTGTGCCATTTGGAAATGTGGACTCCTCATCCAACAAAGACAATAGCCCTAGTGGTCTCTGCATGAAATGAGATAGGAAGACTCAACATCTGTCAATTTAAATAGAAGTTAAGATGCACAAACATACCATTTCCATTATTCTCCAACGTATTTACTTAATCCAGAAAAGAAAAGAAATATGGAAGGAAAAGGAAACCATGAAAGGCACAAAAATCCAATTTGTCAACTCCAACGGTAAGACAGCAAAAACAAAACATAGTGATGAGACTCCCTTACAAACAAAACAGCTCCAAACATAGGAAATGAGCTGAAATTAATAACACAGCCAGAGATAGGGAGGCATTGGCCTACTTATCATATAGATATGTTTTAAACTTTAAGAATGATTCCTACAAGATGAGACAGATGAATTTAATCCTATTGCAGTTACAATGGATCTCTTAGCATTCCATATCTCTACGGCTTAACACAATGAAATACACATGCAAAAATTCAAAGAATAAAGAACTTCTATCAGATTTGCATGTAGCTTATCATAGCTGTGGAGGACTATAACCTTAATAATCCAAGGGAATACTTACAGGAGCTTCCAATGATAATAGTGCAGGAACAGTATGCTAAATTCTATACATCCTAACATAATCCATGCATTAAAATTACCAGTTTCAGACCCAGTACCTTCTCAAAAAGATTGAGACAGTCTTGATTGTCTTCAAAATCAACTCTCGCCCAGTCAATGCCATCTTGAATGTACTCCTAAAGAAGAAAAGGGCAACTATTGTAAGTACAGTAAAATCTCTATAGATTATTACTCAATAAATAAATAACAGTAAAATCTCTATAGATGAGTACTCAATAAATAAATAACCACTATTATGTAATAACTTTTACAGTCCCGACTTGGCTTAATAGGCTAAATTAAAATTTTAATAAATTAATAAGATAATGCTTTTATGTAAAACCTTTATATATTGTTTTACTACCCTAATCCTATCATAAATTAAAATTTTACTTAAATTGTGAGCATGTGTAATTGACTATGATATCTTCTTAAAATATGACACAAAGTAATTTATTTAGTTTTAAATTTAAATCTGATAGAACTCTAGTTTTCTAATACTAGAGTAAGTCTATATTATTGAGAAATCTAATTGTATTTCATTTCTAATCTTTCTTACGACACCTGCAAATGCTGAGGTTGAATTCTCGAATTGCAATATAATGAATATTTGGACTTAATGGTTCATATTCAATTGATTAGATTGGTAAATTGTAATTTTTTAGTTAACTAAATATATATTATTAACTTATGAATACACTGTAAATTATTAATTTATCAATTAACTGATAACTTTTTAAATTAATAGATTTTATGCAGAACGTTAGGTTTTACTGTATTTGAATATAATTCATGTTAAGATAGAAATGTTGTGCTCTAATATATTCCTTTCAACGTGGTATTTGCAAGGAACAAAAGCTTGCAAACGCATGCTTATTGCATTGTTAGCCCTTTGAAAAGCTGAGCTTAGAATTGTTTTGCTCAAACTCTTGTCAGTACTCGTGATAGTTAATACATTTGTTGACTGAGAATCAAGTATCATAGAAAATTTGTTTTTGGATCTTCAAACATACGATAACCTTATGACTAAGATAGGCAGAAAATAGGAGAAATAATTATTTCGCCACACTTTTCTATTAACAGCCTTGCAAGCCTATATATACAGAATTCCTACCCTTGTGAGGAAACCCTAAAAGTTACAAAATATGGTAAATCTAAAATAGGCAGAGATACATGTACATGTCGTGAACTGATAGGGGTCCAATCCACAGGAAGAAGGAATTTCAAAACTTCATAATGTTAAGCAGAAATTCCATTTATCTGGTGTTGCAAGTCTAAGCGAACATAACAACATTTCACATCTCTCTCAACTATTGGAGGGATAAATGAGGGCTTGATGAGTATAGGAAAAATCATGTATAAATCTGTATCTAATTTAGTAAAAAGCGTTAAAATACTGGCAAAACATATATAGTATGCATAGTCGTAAAATTTTCTCCAGCTATAAATGATGTGCCCATCAAGATGTGCATATTTCATTTATTGCTTTCTTTCTTCATTAAGATGAGCAGAGAACCAAAGAAACAAGTACTCGAATAGAAAAATCAGATGCTATAGAGGTAAGAACTAGGACTTACCTCCTGCTCTAACTTGAATAAGTGGCGATTGAAATGCTGTTGCAATCTCTCATTTGCATAATTTATGCAAAATTGTTCAAAACTATTCCTCTGGAAAAGAGCTTAAAAACTCAGAATTTACAAATCGAAAGAACTTTAAAACAGAATGGAAGAAGAAGTTTCACAGAGGAATAGTGAGTGGAACATACTTCAAATGACTCAAATCCATAGATGTCTAAAATGCTAATGGATCTGCCAGTTCTGCGTTTTCCAACTGCAAGAGATTTGTTGATTTGTTCAACTAGCCACTCAAATAAACAAGCATAAATTGACTTTGCCAAGGCATCCCTTGCATCAATAGCCTGGAAGATAAAATTTAGGCAGTTCAAGTTACTTTATTTGGAAATACAAAACAATTCATGGAACTAGAAATTTTTCAAAAAAATAAAGCATAATGTGATTTAACTTCAAAGGGCCCATTACTGAATCAACTAGATGCTAGTAGAGGCATAAGCAATAATCACACAAATATAATACATGGTTCACAGGTGGGTCTGTGAAGACTTGTGTGCAAAGGGTAGCATTTTTAGATTATAGTACATGCTCACTCGTTCACCTCACATTATAGTTTATGTTTTCTTGACTGCCTGGTTTCTTGGAAGGAGGTAACTTCAATACTTGTATTTTACATTCCTCCAGTATTAATCACTTTACTTTCCATATTTAGTTATGGATTAATAAAACATCCAGTCTGGTCTTCTTACTTCAGTCTGCTTTCTTAACTTCTTTTATTAATATCATCTCACAATTTAAAATATAATAAAAATTCCTCATTTACTTTGTTAAAAATTTCCATATCTTCCGCAGATTACACAACTTTGTTAATATGCTTTAACAGTAAGAAGACTTCAACATAAAGGAAATTAAAGTGAAAGGATTGTCACCCAGTATAATAGGAGGATTAAGAAAAAGTATTCTCCAGTCTGATTTCTAACAGCCAACATAATGTCAAGTTGGGACATAAGGCAATAAGAAACTATGCAAGAAATAAGAAATTCTTGAAGACTTCAAAGAACAACTATAATCCAGATTTCAAAGTACTATGAAATCAAGCAAATCAAATTTTACAACCATCTAAGTAACAAGGTGAACCGAGCTGTTATAGAATTGTAAGGAGAAGATGGAATGTTAAAGAGAATTTGACTTCCAAAAGCTAACCCAAACAAAAATAAAGCAACATGAAAGGAAGTCTGTTCAGTGGCATTGAAATATTACTAATATATCACACAACCAATTATGTAAATGGATCAGTTACCCCAAAATTTTGTTACCTGTGATAAGGTGAGCTTCTGGATAATATTATCATTTCCAACTCTCATTTTTCGAGTAGATAAAGCCAGTTTAAGCTCAGTGACGTCACATCCTATCAACTTGGCCACAGTTTCCAGACCTTAAAAAATCCAAATTTTAATCACTGGTCAACACTCCTAAACAAATTTCAGGAGTCATAACTTGCTGAGGGAGGGAAGACAATCAAGTGATGATGAACAAGCTTTATTGAACAATGGTTATAGAAAAACTAACATTTCCAACGAACTAAATAATAGAAAAGAAAATGCATATTAGAACTAATGAGACCAAGCTCATGATGGAAATAGCTCCAGTTATGGGCATCTCTGAGATCACAAATAAATTTCTGCCAATAATATTTCAAAACATAGAAACTAGCTGTACTTTTTAAGTGATCAATGAAGGAGAAGATAGTGCTACTGGAAAAGCACACACCAATAAGCACCACAGGAGAATTATTGTTGTTTATCACTATAATTAGAAACTAAGTTTGAAGAAAATTCTGCTTGTAGTCCACATCATTGGAAACCAGCAATGTTTTAGTGCACTTCAACTTCTGCCCTGTGAAGGCAAGTTAAGAAAATCAGAAAAAGTAAGCCACCTACAGAATTACTTTCCAAAGCCAGTTTCCTTTTTGTTTCAAGCATTTTCCTTTTCACGCTTTCTTATATTCACCCTTTACCTATTGATTTAGTCAAGTGTAACTACTGATTTAGTCATTTTCTCTTTATCTTGACATTGCTCCAGTTAGCAGTTTCTTGAACCAGGAAATGTTTGATGGGAGCTACCCTAATCAACATTTCAAAAGAAAGTAACCAGTACTGATAGCAGTACAATTAAATAACCTGCTGGCTATAAACATTATAACAGATATATGCTTATCTATAGTCATGTTCCTGCCGTTTGTTCCATCAAGAGTCTATCATCAAAGAACCATTCAAGCTATTAGATATTTTAGTTATAGATAATTGCATCATGATGATAACCTTTATGTAGGACCACAAGCAGATCACCTACATGCACAAGCCTACAGCCGAGAAGTCTTTGTTATCTTTTCACTCAAATATTTCATAATCTCTCCTAAAATTACACTCCCCCAGCATAAGACATGTCAAAATAACAACATAAAGAATAGAAAAGGAAGGAGAAGAACATCCAAAATTAGTGGATTTATCCAAATTAGCTACTGAAAGAATCTTACTTTCATCAGCCACTGGTTCAACATGATTATCATTATCAACCACAGCAAACGAGATGTTTCCCAGCCACAGTACAGAAGAAAGCATCGCAAATACACTCTCCTGGTCTTCCTTGCCAACATGAACAATGTCCAGAGCTTCCTGTTTATGGGCAATGGTCATAGTGTGACATGCACATGGCGATCTCAAAAATAGAACGCCCAGAAAAGGAAAATCTGATAGTTGTAAAGACATGAAAAGAGAAAAATGTACCATTACAACACCAAAGTGTTCAGCGTCATCAACCCCATTTATTGAGTAGCAATTACTCTGGCTCAAGTACTTATACTCACTTGCACTCTTCAAATTTACCTTCCCTGTGTTACATGAAAGAATAAGTGAACGAAGTTCCAAGACCACGGTAAGAAATTTAACACTTGAGTAACAGGAATGGAGTACTGGTCACTTAAAGATCCCATCATTCAATTCTTTCAGTGGAATACATATAAGAGTTATGGAATTGCAATTTCCAATGAGCAGAACAATATGCAGTTAATGGGAGATTCATCTTTCTCAAAGTAAATAGTTTACCAGTAGACTCAAATGGCACAAATAGTTGGACTTTATAGACAAAACCAAAAAAAACCTCTTTAGACAACCAAGCTAAGTAGAAAATAAAATATTAGTTTCAGCTAATTCCAAAAGGTGACTCCAATTTCTCTTCTAGGCTGCATATACCTTGATTATCAATATCCAAGAAAATGCCAAGAGCTGATGTCACCATTTTCTGAAGTTCACGCATATATAGTTTACAAGAGTATATGAACTTAGTCTGTGTCCCAACTATCATACAAAAACGTCATTCAACCACAATGACCATTACTACTGATATCAGTTTTTAGGAAATAGAAAGTGTATATATCAACTATTTACCCATGTTAGACGCCACGAATGCATTGAAGATTACGTGACAAATTGAGCATGAAAGTAAACAGCAACGAAGATATGGAAATAGATACCTCTAAGTGCGTGTGGAGCTCCAGCGCAAAGCTGATAAAATATATGATATGACCTTTCTCCCTCAGAGCACTGGACAACTCTAGACTGCTCAATAACAGGTTCAGTTAGCTACTTAGATCAGAAAAAAGATGCACAATATACAACAAAGAAGCATTACCTTTTCAAGTAAAACTGGAGACCACCAAGCGTCAAGGAGAGATTGAAAACAAAAAATTGTCAGTCATGCATTATCAAAATGAATGAAAAAAGATAAGATCTTAGACTTAGAGGTTTCAGTAATCTTACAAGTTTGAATTTTGGCACCAGATATCTTTCCAGTTTCACTAAAGTGGATTTCAATCAACTTTCCCTACAGCATATTTAGAATGTGAAACTGTAATCAAAAGAGAGACAACATCTAAATCTGAATTTTGCAAGCCATTTAAAATCAAAACCATATATATGGATTGATCAGTGATCTGAGGGATTCAATTAAAAGAAGATGGTGCTTACGAAGCGGCTAGAGTTGTCATTCCTCAGTGTCTTTGCATTACCAAAGGCTTCTAGGATTGGATTAGTCTTCAAGATTTCATACTCAATTCCGCTGCCACCACCAAGTGCAGCCAGATATTGCATTGCTATCTTTGCAGTCTCTGTTTTTCCAGCTCCACTCTCACCACTGAAGAAATAATTGACAAATGAATTTAAAATATGCAATGCCATATGCAATAGAACAAACTTCAATGTCTTAGTCAGTGATGAAACTTCTAGGTGCAATCAAGTTATAAAGCCAACAACATGAACTGAATTTCAGGAAGACCAAAAAATTAGTAGAATCTAGACACCTATAAACACACAAGCCCTAAAACAATATAAAATAAAATTTTAATTACACTGAAAGAAAACACACAGTAGTACGAGGGCTTCAACTTGTCTCAAGAAAAGAAGCAAGTGGAATCTGCCTATCCATTGATAAGGAGAATAGAATCTATCCAAAACACAGAAAGCATTCTTTTGGTCATGCAAATGATGCTTCACATGGAGAATCACCTTTCATTTCTTGCCTTAAAAAAGATAGTATCCCCAATAAATGTATCCATTCTAAATAAAAAAATCCCTAAATGATTTACTTCTTGTGGGTTGCATAGAATATAAGAAGCGTCTAAACAATAATTAATGTAATTTATGGCGATGCATTACAGAATACACAGAGCTCTACCTAATGCATAACAGAGACAATTGGTATATGGCAAAAGTAGACGCCAGTGAAAGGGATAGCTACTCTAAACTAATGGAATATGTCACTAAACAGACTAAATAATGAACACATTAGGTCAAAATATTCAAGGTACTCATACTCTACCAACCTTATGATGATAGACTGGTTTACTTCATCTGCAGAGAAACCAAGACTCAACTATTAGTTCCATAAAATTATAACCATTTTAAGTCCATAAGGCCCTGATAATTCAATCTTAAAATGTTAAGAAAACTACCTCGAATCATTTCATTAATGGCTGTGTCTGTAATGGCATAGACATGAGGGCTCTCAATAGATTTATTCTTATACGCTTCAATGAAATCATTCCCATATAAAGGAACTTCCTTAAAGGGATTGATGGCAACCAACACTGGCCCTGCTTTTGTCTAAAATATGCAAATTTGTTCAGCATACAAGTTAGTAAAACTTATATTTTAGCATCAGGTTTGAAGTACAAGATCTTATTAGAAGCCTTACGTAGATCATATCTTGATTGTATCTATATTGAAGATTGTACAATACCGACGGCTCATTTAGGTAACTAAGTTGCATGAGATCATCTACACCATCAAGAATATCAGGATTCGCAGGTATTAGACTTTCAGATTTTAATTTCAAAACCTACAATTGAAACAAAAAGCAGTTTTTAGAGCAACAGCTAAACTTGGTTTAGAAAATCATTAAAATTATTTATAATTGGTCTACTTACTTTGCCATCAGGTAGAGAAATAACAGTTTCACTACCCGAAGTTTCTAATATCTTCCCCAATGCCCAATCCCCATTTGGAAGTTGAAACCATGACTGAACTTTCTGAGATTAAAAAAAAAATTATATAAGTAGGTGACATGATCAGTAAAATGAATGTCGATAGTTTGTACTTGATGGCACAACATAACTGAGCGAAATCCAGTGGAAATGGAAAAACATTTGCAACTGTAATATAATTATTCTGCAATCACATAACCACCTCATGCAGTTAATGCATAATACCTTTTTGGCAGCATATGCATTGGTGTCAGCCCACCTACGTTCACTACGAGATGGTGAGATTGAAGGAAAGGATGAAACTCCAGAATCCAGGTCTTCATCACCCACAGAGGGCCTGCCTTCAACTGAAAAGGTATTGCCACTATAAGGGGAATCCTCATTTGCACCATTTACAACTCCTTTCCCTACTCCCTCACCATCCTTGCTCTCTACACCATTGCTTTGGGAAATGCTTGAATACAAGCTATCAGCATGTCGTGCATTAACAAACTCAGGTCTTTCTAATTGATCAGATGGTGTTGAACCTATGAACGTAAAATCATCTGGCAATGATTCAATTGGCTGGGGGGACGGAGGAACCAACCACTGCTGTGACATTCTCTGATCCTGAGGATTGAGTTCAGAGGGACATCATGAGGTAAAGATGAAATGAAAAGCTAACACTTTAGTGGTCGCACAAAACAAGTCCTATCAAGCTTTATACGTCACTCGCCAACTTATCTGACTAACGTAGTGGACGGGACCATATTCGTAGAAAAAGACCATAATGAACTTGAGTACTTAGTCACCATTGACAGCAACACAAAGGTGGACAAGTTCCAAACCAAAAAGTGGTTCAATCTATCAATTATGTTTAGCTCATTATGCATCCATTCAATTCATCAGAAACGTATAAATGCTTCAATGATAGAAGAATTATATGATCTGATAAAGTACTAATCTTCACATATCAAAATTACAATGCTTCTGAGAAATGAAAGCAAAGCAACCAACACTATACTTTAACCATAACAGTTACTTTTATCATGGTTAATATCTAAGTTTCAATAATAAAATAAAGGACCTTTTACCTTGCCGCACCGAAGATGAAAGTGAACAAATAAGAAAATTTTGAAGAAAAATCCCACTTTTCATCTCCATCATAAATTTTATTAGAAACCAAACAAAGGATAAAGCCTCAAAGCAACGGATCGGTGCCAAAGCTTAGGATTTAACAGGAAAAGAAAACATATTTCTGGTTTAAAATTTAGATGGACAAGAGAATGAAAAGAAAGAAACAGAAAGCAACAAATACAGGAAAAATCAATTCCTATAACGTATTCTTTAAGAGAAACGAGACAGAAATCAAAATGACTCACCTTAACAAGTAAAAAATTAAAGAATATTAGGATCCCAGTGAAGCACTATGAATCTCAAACTAGTCTTATACCCTCAACACTAAAGAGTGAAAGTTAAGAAGTGTTACGAAGAAAATAAACTAAAAATGAAGTGGAATGCAGAGGAGTAGAGCGTTCGAAGGTTGTACAATGTGGAAGTAGAGTATGGTAGCGGTAATAGTAGTAGTAGTACAAGAGTAGTGAGTAAACAGGGTGTGCTTGGTTTCCGAGAAAGTGAGAGAGAGGAGAAAATTTTGAATAGAAAATCCAAAAGGCGCGTAGAGAAGCAGCAGCTTTTCTCTTGGTTGCTTTGCTTCACACAAAAATAACAAGAAGAACGAAGAGATATCTCCCTCTCTTCCCTTTTTTCTCCGTTTATTTTGGAATTTGAATTTTATTTTTGAATTTGGGAATCTGATTTTACGTCATTAATAAAAGGGATATTTGGTCTTTTTGCTCATTTATTCTTCTTGTTTGGAGAATCTAAAAATGTAATTTGATTCTCTAATGTTATACTAACAAAATATATATGATGTCACCGATGTTTTCAAAATCGTATTAAAAGTTAAATTAGTAAAACAAAAAGTTTAAAGTTTGAAAGGTTAAACCGATGCCCTTCACGGGATAGCCTAGTGGTAGAAAGGAGGAAAGGATAGTGTGAAAGGTTGTGGGTTCAAACCATGGGAGGAGCAACCTTTATTAAAGTGATGTAATCCCCTAGTATTGGCCCATCTTTTGGAGCAGATACCTCTTATATTGTCTAGGATCAGATTAGAATTTACCTATCTATGAGTCTAAGTGAGTGACTCATAGATCCCAGGATTAGTCAGGCGAAGTCTGAAACCTTAGTTACAAAAAAAAAAGGTTAAATTGGTATTGAATTATTATAAAATCGGTTAAATATTAAAAAATAAAAAAGTTATAAATACGATTAAAAGAGATTATGTTTATTTATCAAAAAAGTAATGTTTAATTTAAAAAGAGATTGATAAATAAAATTAATTCATTTATTTTAATTTATAAAAATTTATTAATTTACAAAAATTGACCAATTAATAAACTAATCAATTTTTAACAATAAAAATTATTAAAATAAATAAAAAATTAAAAACTAAATTAAAAAATAAATAAATCAACAATTTTATAATGGAATCGATTGGATTTTTCTAATCATTCGTTATAAGATTCTTATTATTTTCGTTAAGACTCTTTTGACCCTAACTTTTTGCTGTATCTTCATGTGATTAGGATTTAGTTGTGTTGGACAACCATGTCCATATTGTTTCACATTTATACAAATGTTGTTGAATTTTCAATTGCAAAATATCTTTAATCTCAAGTTAAAGAAATGATAAGAAAATAACAACATGAATTGAGTGAAATTTCATTGTTTTTTTAAATGACATTAAATTATGTTTTAATAGGTATTGAATAAATTATTAAACGTGCACAACAATTTTTTAATTTCGTAATTTTTTATAAATTATTTGTCAAATAAATAATTTAATTGTTGTTTTTGAATATATATATTCAGAAGCAGTCTCTTTACTAGTTAGAGGTAAGGTTACACATACTGAATCTCCTCATATCTTATATTTAACGGTATTTGATTTTTATTAGTTTGTTATTATTTTGCAAATATATATAATAATGTATGAATTATGTATTTTAAAAATTTCATGACTCAAATCTAATTTAAAATTCATAATTACTCATAAAAAGTTGCATGAAATTAAATTTTTGAGTAAACTGTAATTTTTTATAAATTATTTGTCGAATTAATAATTTAATTGTTTTTTTTTTGGATATATATATTTGAAAGCAACTTCTTTATTAGTTAAGAGCTAGGCTACATATATCGAAACTCCTCATACCTCATGTTTAACAGGATTTTTACTGGGTTGTTATTGTTGTTGATGTTATTTTTCAGTTATATATAATAATGTATAAATTGTGTATTTTAAAAATTTCGTGACTCAAATTTAAATTAAAATTTAATTTAATTAATATATATTCGTTTAATATATTTTTTAGTTTTTACTTACCATTCTCTAAGTCATTAATATGAGAAAAAAAATCCCCAAATTGGTAAATACAAAAAGCTATCCTTCGAAAGCAGAATTCATAATTACTCATAGAGAGTTGCATGAAATTACACCTTTGCGTAAACCGGTAAACCGGTAAACCGTACCTTTTTGCTCAAAGGAAGTGCTTTCTGTATGAGAACAGAAATCATTTAATTGATGAATTGGCATTTATGGAGTTAACTAGTAGTAGATGATAAGGACACAAATTGGGATCTAGGGTGTTGTAGGGGTAGATTTGTCAAAAAGAAAAGGATCATGGACTTTCGTTGTAACAATCATTTGTTTGACCAACAGTTGTACGGTGTAAAGTCGAGTAAAAGTTGGAGGGAGTTCCTAACAATTGCACTTTTTAAAACTGAGCGTCGGATTGAATTGAAAGATCAGATGATGGTTTTAAATTACAAACGGGCGTAGAGAATTAAGGTTCCACGAAAAGCCAGCATTAAGTTACTGTGCTATGGTGTTATACACTGACACCGTCTTGTTTTGATCGTCGTCATATGATAGAATCGGATTGGGTCCCAACATTTGTCCATTCAGTTTTTGTCAACTTTTTCCTTTTCCTGTTGACTTTTTAGCACTCTTTATACGCGAAAAGAAATTCAGCAAATGAATTCGACTATTCGAGGCATGCCAGTTGCCACTGCTCCATGTAACTTGTAGGGTTGCCAATTGTCTCAGGATATGCTTGGGTTAACAATAACAAAGTTTTACTATTCAGTTGTGGCTTATCTTCTCAAAATTTTACCTAATAAATTGTTTTTATCGATAAAATATACAATTATTAACGTTTAAATTTGTGTTAGAAAACTAGCTAGATATACAATAACTACGACGACAACACCACCACCACCACCAAGTGAGAGTTTCGCTAAAATGTATAGTCTAGGGAAGTCCATTACTATACAACATTATCCTTACTTGATACAGAAGTTGATTACGATAGACCCACATATAATGCAACATAATGAAAAACAAAATATAAATAAAAATATTAAAACATATAATGCAATACGTAATATAGTACATATAAAACACGATAATGGTAAAGATTAACAATAAAAGATAAAATACATAAACAAATACACTAACAAAAAAAGACAAATACAAGAATAAATCAAACCAGTTATTACAAGAAAATAATTAGACTAAGTAAGAAACTGCTTAAGCTAAATAATTAAAAGGGAAGTATTACGTAATCAAAACATTAAATCAAATAAAAAACTTAAAGGAAAATATTTAAAAGACTTAAGTGAACGAGAGAAACCTCACTAGATGAGATCCTTTATCTGTATCTTAGTACGCTAAAGTTTTCTATTGTGTGGCATGTTTTCGATAAGTTCCAATAAAATTATATCATTATTAATCACTTCCTTCAAATTTTTAGGCCTTTATTTTTTTCCTCTTACAGTCTTTAAGTAATATTTTTTCGAATATTAACATGTCACGTTAGAACTACCCAAGTCTCGTCTCTCTTAATTTTTCATTAATATTGGTCATATTTATTTTTTTTCCTTATCAATACATTCTTGATTTGTAAATCTAATTCATATTTAGATAATAAACTCGACTGAAGTTATGCTTACAAATTTTACATGTCTTTCTCACAATAACTCAATTCTTTAACTTCTTAAATTGGAAACTTCCTATGAGGATTACTTCTAAATCAACCATGTAAACTCTTAATTATGGTAAGTGATTAATTGGAGTAAGATATATAATACTATCCAAAGTGGAGGGATATATGGGAATAATATGCACAGAGAGACAGCAATAATGCCCCATGTGTTTGCTGAGAAAAGCGATGAATCTTAAAAAGAGTGGTGTCATGTAGACCAAATCACATCCAATTATTAAAATGACATTAAGGGCAAGCAAGCAAGTGCAAACCCTTTTGGAAGTTGAAAGAGACTTGATAGTATAAATGTACCCAATCCTTAGTTTTAAAAGAAAGTATCATCTTAGTAATGCTACTCTTTCAGGTTCTAAAGGTTCGTAAAAAAGGAGCCTAGAAGAAAGTATATGGGATAAAGGTCTCTTCTGTGTATGTACCTAGCAAGAAGAACCGCAGAGGGTCCACAGTTATCGTCTTGAGAAGTTGGTTTTAGATTAAAGATGTCTTGTTGATGGCGAGACCCCTTCGTCCACCATATCCTCTTTAATGTGCGTATGTTCGCTTGTACCCTATCAACAAGTAAAGCACCATTGTACAGTCCTGATCAATGGTTGATAATGATAGTCGATGGAAGAGTTGTGCTGGTTGCTACGAAAAGGGGAACTTATTAATTAATATCAACAAGAACAGGAGAATGATAAATTCCATTACGTTATTCCTGTGCTGCTTCTTTTCCACTTTATTTATTTGACAGGGAATGGTTGTGCATGTGAGAGGTCACCTCGCTAGTACCTACAGGAGAATGATAAATTCCATTACGTTATTCCTGTGCTGCTTCTTTTCCGCTTTAGTTATTTTACAGGGAATGGTTGTGCATGTGAGAGGTCACCTCGCTAATACGTACACATAAACCAATACGTACTCATATTGGTAGCCCTACTAATATGCACCGTTTCAAGTCACTGATTCATATATCGCATACATTCGACTTCGATGATCACTTGATCATTTTCTTTTAATAGCGGAATCTGCAGCCATCGAATAAATTGGTACGTATCCGCAATTCTCTTGTTTCGAGTAAGTCACTTAGATGACGAGCTGCCTCAAACTGATGGTTAATTTTGATCCATGTTGCACTCACTGTTCTTACACTGCATGCGACAGCCCCATCACATGTCTTGGGAATAGAATAAACCAGCATGATTTTAGTTAGCAAAAAGAGTGTTGTATGCCCAAATGCTGAACGACCGGCCGGAGTAAACAACTATTCAAAAAATGCTAATACTCATTAAGGATATGTTTGATGAAAAAGGACAGCCTCAACTCTTTTCTACGCCAATCTCAAGCTTCGTCTGCCCTTTGCTATTGTGAAACCGTTAGATTATAAAACGGATTCCTAGAAAATGCTCAGTCACAAGTAATCTGCTTGATGGGAAACAAAAAGCATATACTGAGCAAAGAGTGTTCAATAGCAGTGATTACCCTTTGATGAAAACAGAGAACAACCGTATTTGTAAAACATGTACATCAGTTTTATAAAAGCACACGAAATAGGATGCATAGCTATAGAAAGTGCACAACTTTGGAATGGAAATATCACTAGTAGTGAGAATTAGGATTTCTTATTTAATTACACAGTATTGTACTTCCTTATTAATCATATTTTCAGTTCTTAAGGGTAAAGGAGAATTACAATTCTGACTATATTCCAAATTCCAAACGGAGAGTGGACAGATAAGATGCAACAGACCTGACTACGTTTGATGTTAAGACCTAATCATTCAGACTGGTATTTCAGTAAAGTTGCCAAGAAGTCATCCACACTGACAAAGCAGTCTCTGGGTTTACGACCTTAACAGGCCATTGCTGCTGCCAAGTACTTTAAGCGACACAAAGAGAGTGCACAGGGTGATGGCACTATTCAATAAAGATTCCTCATTGCATTCTACTGAGGTTCCAAATGTCTTCACTGTATCTTCTGGTAATGGATTAGACCAGTAAGCATGGAGAAACAATCTATACACCTTATTTTAAATATTCACTTCACAAATGGAACACCTGAGGGAGTTCGTTGAGCATATTCCAAATACTCTGAACCGAAAAAATGCATCAAGAAGTACTCTTCATAAGGTATCCTTTCTGCAAAAAAGTGCCAGACAACAATTGCAAATGCAACTGTTGATATAGGATTACACAACATTATCTGAGTGCCAACAGACCAGATAAGGAAACCACAGTATCCTGGATGACGAACAAATTGGTAGACCCCATGAGTTATCAGCTTGTGATGTCCCTCACGTTTAATCTTAATAAGATGTGTGAAAGCCCGTCCAGCTGTTATAATTGCCATTTTCCTAATAAGTTCCCCGATCAAGACCATTGCTAGACCAGTATTACTTATCCACCAATGTTCCTTTAATCCAGGAAATAAGACAATTTCAATTACGTATTCCAGTAATGAAAAGATCATCGCCAGAATATAGCTTTTGCTGATCAGAAGTGACTTGAGGGTAACATTCGATCTGCCATGGATCACAGCCGCTAAAACATATTCAGAACTATGAAAGAACGCAATCGCCAAAAAAATTTGCACTAACCGTCTGCAGGATGTGTAATCAAAGATTTCTGTCATGTTTGTCAAATTAAATGTCAATCTTGCCTTCAGAATACAGATAAAGATGCGGTTTAGTGTCCAATGCTAATAAATGCATGGAATGAAAATTTTTCCTGGAGGTAGCTTCAGACCTGAAAAATATGCAAAGATATACATTATTAACAAGGCAACTTCACTTTTCATATCATCAAGGTGCTTGAAGAATAGCACTTTCCGCAAACCAAGGAAAGAATTATTCCATAGGAATTTGCCAATAAAGTTTCAACAGTTCTCATGGAAACATTTTTCAGAATAAGCAAGGAATCAACATTATTCAAATAAATACCAAGGTCAATAATCCAAGCTGACACTTTTCTGCCTTTGGAAGCTTAAGAGCAAATGCTTTTGCAGTAAGATTAAACTGGCTAATCTATATATTATCAAATGAAAAGCGATGATAATATTTCCCTGGAATAAAAAGAGATTATATGATATTGGTCAATTTATGTCTCTGTCATACATCCTTTTGAACACTTTCAAATAAAGGAATGTCCTACCACTCTTAAAGTACATATCCATAAGAGCAATCATTACGGAAAACTAGAACACATCTCAATTCTTATGATCAATCCCAAATTTGTTTAGCGAAGTTCAAGTTACCCACAAAGAAGCAACCTTGGTAGCCCACCAGCGATGGCATATTTGTCCACCCCTTCAAATCCCTTTAAAGTTATTAAAATGATTGCTTGAAAGTCATGCACATAGTTCATATCCTCCATTAATAGCATTCCAACAACCAGTATCAATGTTGCAATGCAGCCAAAAATGTTTTCTTCTCAATATCTCCCAATTTAGCATACAAGTTCAAAACTGAACCACCAGCATGCAGGTTGCTTTTTTCACAATTTTGAGAGCAAAAAAGTTAATAGAATTATAGAAATACCAAATTTGCTGTATCTAATGTTGGGACACACATTCATGATACCAACACGTTAGACATACACGTTCATGACACTACCATGTTAGACATACACCTTAATGACTCTAGCAATGGCAAAATTCATTAGGTAATAACCAGTTGTCATCTTTTCTACAAATATCTCCAAGCCAATACAAGGTTTCCAACAGTTTCTAAACACCCGTAGTCCAGTAGGCCACAGTGTGCACGTGCTCTTATCAAATTATTCTGCGGGAAAATCATTAGTGAATCCCATTTTAAAAACAAAGCCATGGGATCCCAGATATGGACATTGAGTTGTCAGATGCAGAAAGGAATGTGGCAAGAGCAGCTGGGTCGTTTCCTGATAAGAAATTAAAGGTCAAAACCCCTATGGATCTATAGAGATGGGATTGATGCTCGGATGCAGATCCATTTGAAGAGATGAAAACCTTTTGGTGACTACTTTGATAAATAATAAGCTTCCAATAAATCTCCTGATATGGGCTCATAGAACTCATCTTTTCAAATAAATCATGACCTCACTTTGCTAACACAGAACAAATATTTGAAGACTATGAGTCTCCACTCCCAACAACCATCTAACTTTTGTGTCACATAACGCCAGTCAAATTGAAGTGCAAACGTGAAAGAGGTGGAAAGAAGACTGTTTCCTGCGATTAATAGTAGGTGTTTTACGTGTATAGTCTTGCCTATTTAAAAATGAACGAACTTTGCTTTCATTTCAGATAACAATCAATTGCCTATCATTCAACTTAACGTAACAATAAATAAACCAGCCTCCAAACAGCATCAACAGAATTCGTGATCATATACATAGAAACAGTGCATAGTTATTTAACATAATAGGTGAAATAGATCGATACGTTAGATCGAAACATGAAGGAAACGAGACGATTACCACTGGGTCTTCTTCTCATAGAAGTCCTGCAACTAAAAAGCTGAAACATAAACTACATATAAATGCATTGCATAGTGAGTTCTAATCCAAAGATTAAACCATGAAAACGACAATAAAAAAATTTCACCTTCTATTCTCTTCTTTACTGATCCCAAACTGGGTTAGCCTTAGCGTTGACCAAGCACGGAGACGTCACTCCGGCGAAGTAAGATTAAAATGTTTGGACATTTTTTCCTTTTCCCGTAAAGTTGAACATTTAATTGCATATTTTAGTTTTTCAATTAACTTATCAGTTAAGTTTTATAATTTGAACCAAACAAAAATAATAAAATGACTTAAAAATGATCTAAATTAATAAATCAAAGTTCGGGTAGAAAACAAATCTCAATCAGTGTAAATCGAACCCATATTAATTTTATAATGGTGAAGCTCAATATTGATGTTATATATAAAAGTTAAAATCTCCTACAGTTACTCATGTCATTCGTAAATGTAAGGATTCGAAAAGCTCGTTTGAAATTATGGAACCGAAATTAGGTATTTTTTCCATTTATTCATTTATTGTCCTTTTTACGTTTGATCCAGGATATATAACTGAGGTATCGTTATGTGTTACACGTGGTATTAGAGCGGTAACGTGATCGGGTGGTTAAAAACGAATATTTTTTTGTTTTTCTCGATAAGGTTTTCGGAGAGTTAACTTTTGTTTCTCGATATTTTCCTACTTTTTATTGCATGAAATTTATATACATATGTTTGGACTTGAGAAAAGGGGATAAAACTAGCCTGGGAACACGAAAAATAAACCTGAAACTCACTGGAAATTGTCATTTTTTGGCTAGGTGCTCCTCATTGTCGGACGCGTTAGTAATAGTGGCATAGGGCGATTATGCATTTGGCGTGTGTGACACGTGGCACAATGCTCACCGCATGCTCCAGCGTGGGTGGGTGTGTTTGCCAGTCACCGCGCAAGTGCGACACGCAACAGACGCCTCCAACCTGTCTGTGCTGACGCATGTCTGACATGCGCTCTCGCGTTGATGCGCGTGCTGACGCGGCGACTGACGTCCATACGGAATTGCTATAATGTTTAAAAAAACACAAAAATTTTAGATTTTTCGTAAGGGTATCCCAAGATATTTTGGATCGGTTGTCGAGTCCGGGAAATTTATAAAGTGAATTTTTTTATTTTTCTGGATTTATTACATTAGTAATAAATTAAAGTTTAACTCCAGGAAAAAGAATTAAGGTGTTCTGAATCTGATTGCGAGTAAATTTTCATGCTTCGAACATCATATGAGGGAGATACTTCAAGTTTTCGTGTCTGGGGTCTTATGTTTAGTGTTCCGGATTGCATGATAGTTACTTGGAAAAAGAATTAAAACATTTTGAAGCCATTTTTGAGTGAATTTTTATGCAACGAACTTGTCATAAGGGAGATACATGAGGTTCTTGTATCTCGGGTGGTCAGTTTAGTATCTAATAATGCACGATAATCGCTCTACTGAGATTTTTTTAAAAGAAAGTTTCAAATGAAATTTTCAGAGAATATCTTCAGCATAAGTGTGTGACAATGAGACTGTGGATTCAAGTTTGTGCATTTATTGATGTTACATTGTTACATACCATATGCCCATCAATAATGTAAGGATAATATAAAGATGTATCCCTTGTATTTGTGGACTTTTTGAGTGTTGATGAGGATGTAGTCACCACAGTGGCCTTTTAGTCAATATTTTGAATTGTTCTGCTTAAATGTTAGGGGATATCTCTGGTCTTTGGTTATTCTGCCTACAGGTGTTGGCCTTACATGAGATTTTGAGATGTACATATAGACATTGGATAGAGGAAAGTCGTTGCTTGAATGATCTATTCGCCCACAGGTGGTACTGTTATGAGAGTTTATGGTTTGTACTCTGATCGCTTTTATGTAGAGGTCTAGTTGCATATATTATGTATTCAGCTCACAGGTGTTTCATAATATGTGTGACCTGATTTTCAGTAAAAATATTATTTAATGGCTTTGAGTATCACTATTATCCTACATTAGAGCTTATTCAAACATTATCATTTTATAGTCACCTTTTTGGTTAATAAAATCAGTGTTACCATTGAAACCCCTTAAGGTTTAAATATGAAGAAGTGCACAGAGGGTGTATTGAATGCTATGGAGATAGCTGAGGTTGATATAGCCATACGGATGGATAGGCCATCTTTACCTATATCCACGAGCTCAAAAACTCATAAAGTAGCCTATGACGCTTGGAATCGGTCTAATAGATTAAATCTTATGAGTTATGACCATTAAAAGATTCATTCCTGACCATCTGCTAAGTGGACTTCCGGACACAGACGTAGCGAAGTAATTTCTTGGTAATGTCTTCCAGAGGTACACAGTCTTACCTAATGTTGAAACAAGTTCCTTGATGAAAGAATTATTCTTTATGAGGTATACGGGAGAAGGGGGAGTAAAGGAATATATATCAAGAATGATCCATCTTTACAGTAAACTGAAGATGTTAAGCATTCCTCTTCCTGATGTCTTCATAGTTCACCGAACTCTGAATACACTCCCTCTAGAGTTTAGTAATTTGACGATGACATATTATTCGCAGGATGAGGAATGAGATTTCAATGCTTTGATTGCCCATTGCGTTGCTGAGGAGGAGAAACTCAAGCTTGCTACTCCTATAGCCCTCGAAGCAACTAAAAGGAAGGCAAAGATGAAGCTTGCTAAAATCAAAGATAGAAAGACTAAATCTTCTCCACATACTGATGTTGATTAATCTAGTGTTGGTAAGGTCCGCATGACATAAAAAAGCTAGCAGAGGCCTAAAAAGAAAGACTATGATCATCAGATTAGACTATGATCATCAGATAACTCCTTAGCTTATCAATTTATGAATTTGATTTGCAATAGTCGCATTAAATATTTGGTGGCTATATAGTGGAGTATCTGATCAAGGTGCTTCCACAATTCAGGGGTTCATATCAAGGATAAAGCCAAATAAAGGGAAGGAGAAACTGATGGTTCACAGCAATGAAGAAATGAATGAAATATCTGTAGGGGAATGTATGAACTGAACCTTGCTGTAAGGTTCATTTTAGTTTTTACACGACACATTTTATATATGATCTTTGTATCAATTGTAGACAAAGAAAGTTCACATTTTATACTTATTGTGTAACATCCCCTTACCAATTGGAAAGGGAATTTTGGTCAATTTAGAATGAGTTAGGGTTTTTAAAGTATTTTTGACATATTCATGCATTCATATATGCACCTGAATAATAAATAGTGAATATTTGCACATGAAATGAATGTACAT
>JANZXP010000194.1:6610050-6630119 GCA_027576715.1 Erythroxylum flavicans
TATACCGACTTTTGATTGTTTAGTGATGTGGCACACCACCCTCGCGGGACACGGACTCGGATATCACCATCGATATCGAGTTCGGGTCCAGCGGAAGTAGGGTGTTACAAGATATGTCAAAGTTGATAGCATTATTAGTTTAAAAGTGATATAAGTAAAACTAGAATAGCCTATAGCAAATGTTAGAAGAACTAGAAGTTTTGGTACATAGGAGCATCACAATATAACAATATATAGAGTCAAATGCTAGACATTTACATAGTTGAGATTAGGAGGACTAAATCTCCTTTACACTTATTATCAGGAATGAGGATTAATTACTTTTTTAGGAGGCTATAAATAGTTAGAAGAAAGATAAATAAATATGTGTTACATTGAAGGAAATGAAGTCTCTACATAAGAACCAAATAAAAGAGTTAGTTCAACTTCTATAAGATGCAAGTAGGTGCAAAAGAGAAAGTTAGTAGTATCATTAAAAAAAAGAAAAAAGTGTAAAGCTTGCCCATAACAAAAAAAGTATTAGTTTAAAAGTGGTATAAGTAGAACTAGAACAACTTGTAGCAAATGTTAGAAGTACTAGAAGTTTTGGTGCACAGCAGCATCACAATATGGCCACATATAAGGTCAAACGCAATATTAGACTTCAAAATAAATGGGATTATGAGGACTAGATCTCCTTTTCACTTATTATCAAATGGGAATTAATTATTTTTCATAAGGTTATAGATAGTGAGTAAAATGATAAATATATGTGTGTTATATTAGATGAAATGAAGCTCTACATGAGAACCAAATAAAGGAGTTAGTTTATCTTTTATAAGATGAAAGTGGGTGTACAAGAGGAAGCTAGTAGTATCATAAAAAAAAGAAAAAAGTATAAAACTTACCTAATAACAAAAAATGTATTTACAATAGAAAGGTATTGACTATAATGAAAAATTTTCTTTTGTAGTAAACGTACTTCCATCAGGATAATAATGACATTAATAATTAGTTTAAATATGCACTTGAAGAAAACACATGTGATGTTAACTTTTCTTCATGGTGAATTAAAAGAACATATTTACATAAAGCATTCATAAGGGTTTAGCACTTAGTTTGTAAATTGAGGAAATCACTTTATAGATTGAATTAGTCTTCACATAAAATAGTTTAAACAATCTGACTCTTACATAATTTAAGTTGACTACAAGAGATGTGAGTATAATTGTTATTTTTATGTTAAGAACCTTGTTGATGATTATTTTATTTTTTTCTACTATATATGGATGATACATTAATCATTATTAAAAGTAAGCATAATGTGAATAAACTGAAAATCTTATAGGGATAAGAATTTGATAAGAAGGATATGGATGCTATTAAGAATATTTTTGAACGCATATTTGTAGGAATATTATATCTAGAAAATTGTTATTATATTAGTATAGTAATGTTGAAAATGTATTAGACCGTTTGGCATGAACAATGTAAACTAGTGAATACTCTACTGGCAAATCACTTTGGACTTTCTTTAGATCAACATCCAAAGACAAATATTAAGATTAAAAAAATATACTAGTGTTGTCAAGTGTTTGATATATACAATGATATGTACTAGGTTAGATTTGGCACATAATGTTTGTTAGTTTAGCAAGTTTGTGTAAAGACCTGGAAGACAACATTAAGAAAAATGGATTTTCAAATCCTTAAAGGTGTTATAGACTACAATAACAACCAACTCAATAAAAGTCTCGTTGATACGTGGAGTCTAAGAAAGTCCAAAAGAGCACAGTTTTACCTCTAACTAGCAAAAAGACTGTTTTTAATAGACTCACATAAATATATATATTTATCCACACACATTAAATAAATAAATAACTAATAAAGAAATACAAAATATAAATAAAAATAAATAAAAGATACACACTAAAAATAAAATATTAATACAAATAAAATATAAAATATAAAAATAAGTAGTAAATAAATGATACAATAAATATAAAACAAGGTAAAGAATACAAATAAATGATAAAATAAGTAAATAAATACAAAAACAAGAAAGAAGACAAGCAAATAAATAAAACAAACAAGTTATTGCAAGAAAATATTTAGACTAAATAACTAAGAAGAAAATACTATATATTAAATATTTAGGCTAAATACAAGACATAAAATCTAAAGAAAAATGTTTAAAAAACCATAGAAAGAGAAGGACCTCTCTATGTGAGATCTTTTATTCGTATACTAGTACGCTAAAGTTTTTTATTAAGGACCTCGATAAGTTCTAACAGAATCATGTCATTCTTGACCATCTCCTCTTGGTTCTTCCTAGGCTTTTCTTTTTTCCTTTCACAGTCTTTAAGTATAATCTTTTCGCATCTTCTCATTGAAGCGTGAGAATGTCTTCTTTTAACATGTCCTAACTATCAAAGCATTGTCTATCTTAATTTTCCATTAATATTAGTCACTTTTAATTTGGCTTTTACTATTATATTCCTGACCTTATCTTTTCTAGTAAAGTTGCACATCCAACAGAGCATTCTCATGTCCACCGCACTTAACTTTTGACTATGCACTGTTTGATAGACCAACACTTTATTCCATAAAGCATGATTGACCCAACACTGAACGATAGAATTTACCTTTGAGTTTTAGTGATATCTTCTTGTCATATAAAAATTTTGATGTATTTCTCCATGTGAGCCACTTTGATCTAATATGGTGAACATTGTCTTTATCGATCTACCGATTGCTTTGGATGATAGATCTTAGATACTTAAAATACTTTTTTGTGGTATAACTTCTTAATCAAATTTTACCTCCACATCGGAAGTCACCCTATGTCTTGAAAAGTTACATTCTAAGTACTTAGTCTTAGTCTTACTCAATTTAAACCCTTTAACTCTTGATGTATCCCTCCAAAGTTCTAACTTAACATTGATACTCTCTTTTGTCTCATATATTAAAACAATGTCATCAGCAAACAATATACATCAAGGCACATCACCATGGATATTCTCGCTGAACTCATACATCACTACTGCAAACAAAAACAGACTCATTAAAGAGCATTTGTGTAGCCCAATATCAATAGAAAAATGCTATGTAGCTCCTTCTATAATTCTTACTTTAGTCTTTACACCTCCATATATATCCTTAATAACCCGTTTACATAGGTCATAAGAACTCTCTTAACTCTTAAACACCTTTATATGATTTCCTTAGGTACTATGTTATAAGCCTTCTCTAAGTCAATAAAAACTATATATAGGTTACGTTGTCTTTTTCTATAGTATTATATTAATCTTCTCAGGAAATGTAAAACTTTTATCATGGACTTTTTTTGACATGAAACCAAAATGGTTCTCGATGATAGGTGCGTCATTTCTCTCTCTCTTCTCAATCACCTTCTCTCATAATTTTACGATGTGACTAAATAGTTTGGTGCCTTTCTAGTTGTTACAATTTTGGATGTCCCCTTCGTTCTTATATAAAGGAATTAGCAAATTAAGTCTCCACTCATCTAATATTTTGACAGACTTAAGGATTATATTAAAAAGTTTGACCAGCCAAGTAAGACCATTTTTTCCTAAGCTCTTTCACACCTCTATGGATATTTCATTAGATCCTACTACCCTTTCACTTTTCATCTCCTTCAAAGTTCTTTTAATTTCTTCCCATGTGATTTGTCAACAAGTAAAATTACGATACCTTTTGGACATATTAAGATCACCTAAAGAGATATTATCTATGTATTTATTACAAAAAAACTATATAAATATCTTTGTCATATTCTCTTGATATCATTTTCAACCATGAGCATATACCCTGCTTCATCTTTTATATAACAAACTTTATCCAAATCTCTCGCTTTCCATTTCCTCACTCACACCGATTTAAATATATCTTTTCTCCATCTTTAATTTCCAATCGGTATAATTTTTCATAAGCTTCACAATTAGCAAAGTGATCTCCGTTAACTATGAAATATATAAATTCAGATTATGGAGGCAATTTAGATAATAGGAGATCTACTACAAGGTATATTTAATCTTGCGAGAGCGCTTATTTGTTGGAAATTAGCAATTCAATTTATAATTAAATTATCTATAATTGAGGCAGATTACATAGTAATTGCTGAGGCTATTGAAGAAGCTTAATGGCTACGTGAAAAAAATGGATATTTAACAAGGTGAAGTTCAGGTATACTGTGAAAGTGGAAAAGGTTCACGCTTTTAAAAATGTAATTGACACGTCAACAAAGACAATAACCAATTAACCATAAATAAGTTCGAAGCATTCTTTTGAACAATGTTTCAAAAATATGAAATAATGCAACTACCCAACTTATTTGATGTGTACTTCTTAAAAGTGAAAATTCTTATATATAACTTATATGCACAGACATATAAAGTTTTTGGTTGAATATTATTTAACATACGACTGTATGCCAAAGCGTGTTTTAAGCTCTATTCCTTTGTGAAACCGTAAAGATACAAGATTGACGAACAACTCAAAGGCCATATCAAATGACGAAACATACACTAAGAAGTATATAGCGTACAACACAAACGTATTTGTGTCCATATCCCTCTTTGAAAGCAAACACTAAGTTCACGTCGTAAAACATGCATATGCCTATATCGTATAGTTTTTAAGAAAGAGTTATGCAAAATACAAGTCTTATTAGTTGGAAAGAGTTACGCAGATGCAAACCTACAAAACGACCTCATGCATATCACGGATAGCATCATAAATATGAGATTATCAATAACAAAAGAAAGTTCATATATCCAATCAATGAAACAATTAGCACACAAACTGGAGAGTGAGCACTGAGCAACAAAATGAAATGAAAAGGCAAATGGGTTTTTTTATTCACACAACAGGCAACCTAGACAATGCAAGCCACTTACATACATCGCAAACAAGTTATTTTCTCACTAATTAATCTAAGAAATGTCTAAGAATACCAAAGGAAAATTTCAAAACAGAGGTCTTATAGAGAGGCACCAGAGCTTTGCCCACACGGTCTCCTTTGAGATTGTTACACCAGCAAATACCCTGAAAGTGGAGGAGAGAGCAAGAAACAATCTACAAGCATCACAGCAACCAAGAATATATATATATATATATATATATATATATATATATATATGCCTTGAAATGATGGCAACAAGGAATTCACTCAAAATACCAGAGCCCTTTATTAATTACTATGCTGAGGCATCATTCAATGAAGTGTTTTAAAACAATCCCAAGAAGAGTGATCGCAGCAAGCTGTACGGAGTAGAAGAAGATCCATCATTACTAAAACATTATCCTCCAAGGCTCCAATTCTTCATTCCCTCTTATCCTCCAACAAAAAAACCTAAGCAATTTGACTAAAACAAAACTCTAAACTAATCTCCAGCAGACTACTCAAAAGAAAACCTAATTCAATCCATCCATTCCATTCATTACTTGATTTCTAGAATTCCCCCAAACCCTAAAAACCCTACTGTCACTAAATTAACTTGCACTACGATCCTTCCAATATCCATCATCTTCACGCAACAATCACAAAAAGCAACAGTTCAACATCATGCACATAAAAGTTTATATATATATAAGTATATACCATACAACATAAACAGCACCACCACACCAGCATCTCAACGCCGTTCCTCCTCTCTCCGACCTGAACTACCCGACCCGCCAGATAAAGAAGCTAGCAAGTTCAAATGCCCGGGAAGGTAATTTCCCACCCTCGCCGCCGACGCTTCACCCATGGCCGCCGCCGCAGCAGCCTGTTGTTGTTGAACAAACAGCGAAGACTGTTGAGCCATCGGCTGCACAACCATCTCCGGATGGCCGGCCGCGGCAAAACTCCAGAAATCCGGCCTGGCAGGCAACGCCCAAAACCCTCCGGCCGCTGCTGCCGTGGAAGTCACCAACGATCCCATAGTGGGGCCTACTGAATTTCCGCTGTCCTCCTTACCAGGACTGTTGTCGTCTTCTGTTCTCACTCTCTTCCCTAGAATAAACGGTGCGGATGCCAACAAGGGTTTGTGGTCCATGCCGGAGGAGTTAGAGCAAGACGAGAGAGGGGAAGTAATAGAATTGGAATTTCCACGAAGGGAGACTGAGACGGTGGAAAAGTTCGCCGGTGTTGTGCCGGTTCCTGTAGCTGCAATAATGGAAGGCTCGGCTTGGCGAAGCAGCCACTCGATGGTCTGGCCATCTGACTTGTGGCCAAGCTCGCGGGTGAGCTGGAAGACACGTGCGGCGCATATGATTGGCATGCGGATTCTCCGTCCACGGCCATCCACTTTGCTGTGACGATCCTTGGCAGGTGGTTTCTTAACGGCTAAAGCCCCGTTAGTTCCCGTCGTTGATTGGGGCTGTCGTTGCTGTTGTTGAGAAATGATGATAGCGGCGCCGTTGCTGACGGCGTTATTGGGTCCGCTGTCTGAATTGGACATGCTGTTCAATTTTTAAAAAATACTAATTGAAATTAAGAAAGTTCAAAGTGTGACTGTAACAAACAGGGAATGATGAGAACAGGGAAGATGAGGTGAAGTTTGTTGTTAGATTGAAATGGAAATGAGGAGTGTAGTGAGGGACAGAGAAGACGGATTACAATTCATTTGATTTAGTAAGCGAGTGAGAGGGTTTTGATTTTGGGTCTTGGGAGAGAGCTAATGATTGAGAGGCAGCAGCTGGTGGAGACAGGGGGGAGGGCACATGGGTGGTGGCTCCCACCTCTCTTTCCCCGCACAGCTCATCTCTTCTTTTACTACTACTGTTGTTACCATACCACCACCCCCTTCTTTCTCTCTCTTTCCGCACGCGCTTCCGCATGCAGTAGAACGACAGTAAACGACGAGAATAACCGATCAAGTTTCGCCGACAAATACAAAAACGAGAGGACAAGTAAACATAAACGACAGCGGAGACACAGCAACGTGATACGCGTTGAAGCGTGCCGAGCACGCTCTAATAGTGTGCACGTGAACTAGCCATGTCTTGGCTTTCAATGAATTTATGTCAGTGAGTTATAATTGACACCTGGCAGCTTCTTTTATTTACGTAATTTGCCACTATCTTTCCGACAACCATCAGGCCTCTGTTACTCTCGACATTAGTTTTTGGCCGTTTGTTTCTGCGCTTACTCCATCTAACGCATTGTACGCCCGTTTTCTTCTCTGTGGGTCCATATCCTTAGCCTGTTTAGTGTAGAACTGACATGTTTCAATGCCAAAATTACCCTTAATAGACCAAGCAGTTTGTGTGATTTAATGAGCTTAATTATATAACTTGAACGGTTTAATTGTCTTTCTATCTCCAGATGTGGGACGGAAATTGGATAACAGTCCACCTTTTTTATAATTATAAAATTACGTATAAACAGTCTTTTTATAATAAAAATACAGCGTAAATTGAATTTAAAATATAAAACTTGTTATACAAATTTTATTTTAATAACTTTCTCAATTTATCATAAATATATATTTTTATATAAATTTTCAAAAATTACAAACAGGTAGTTAATTAAGGTTTCATTTCTATTATTTCAATGATTAGAAATGACTTACACAACCAATCCAGATGTGCATTTATTTATTGCCAATAATGTTCCAACTAGGCTTTTTTTTTTTTAATTCGGTGGTCCCATTTCCCAATTTAACCTCCAGGTTCCCCTTTCCTTTACAAAATTAAAAATGGCTTTATTCAACATTAACAGTTTATTATGTATTTTTAAAATTTGACTCAATGTGAAGTTTAATCTTAGCGACTCATTTTCTGGGACGAACTCTGTTTCTTGGATGGGGTCTTATCAAATCTTAGGTCACAAATAACACCACATTACATGAAAGTGCAACATTGTCCTCTTACGAATTAGCAAATTAAGGCCACTTGAAAAGAGGTCAAACTCGGGGACCCATAAGTCATGACCCTAATTAGTAGACCAATGCTGCAACAAAAACTCCTTTTGTCCGAGTTACATTTGCATGGGCCACGTTTAAAGTCAAAACAATCTACCTTTTGCACCCATTGATTAGTGCCAACAAGTTTCATATAATGTTAATCAATTTTATCATGCGATTATTTGGCCCACGTCGGTCCAGATAACACGGTTTAGTGGGTATAATATATGATATTATATTATATTAATCAATATGAGGCTTGGCATTTAGAAATTCAGTAGTCACACGAGGGCATATATTCCGCATCCTAACACCGTGTTTTATGCTTTACTTTGATTAATCAATCATCGATTACTTATCATAACTTAACTCTCTATTTGTTTCCTTTCCTAACCACTACCATTAAAAATGGCAATTGACAGTTGTGCCATGGATTTGATGTACGTTTTTCTTTCTTGAGATCATATTGCTTTTGACGTAAACGTTTTGAACATTCATTAGTGAGACCATTATTATATTTGATCATGATCTTATTATTATATACATAAAATTTTAGAATATAGTTTCGTATCCTCCTTAGATTATGGAGGCTGTGGAATGGGAATGGCCCTTCCCATTTACAATTACTCAATATTTCTCGCTAGGTAAGTGGAGGATAGAGAGCAACTAAAGGACAAAAGCCAGAGACTTGTAAAGTATAGAAAAAAAGACATAATCATTAATTGTGTTCCAAATAATCTTGACCAACCATGTACGATTATTGTTAAAATTTTGAAATGTTTAATTTTTTATTCGTAATAATTTTTGTTGTTAAAAATTGAGTAATTAATTAATCAATTAATTAATTTTTATAAATTAATAAATTTTTATAAACTAAAATAATCAATTAATTTTTATTTAACAATATTTTTAATTAAACTTTAATTTTTTGATAAATAATCTTTTTTAATTGTATTTCAAATTCTGGTTTTATTTTTACGACCAATTACTTCTTAACGCGTTCACAACTTGATGACTCAACCAATTATGTTCAGTCACAAAAATGACTATATAGATTTTTTTTTCTAGAGCAATCATAGATTGCTAGGTTCAAACAGAGATAACCCTAGGGCGAGCAACACCTAAGAGATCCTCCTGAAAAAAATGGTAGAGCTGTCCAAAAAGATTATCAAGGTGAGTAACATAAAAAATGCCTCCATAAGTTCAAGTAGCCAAGCAATCAGCACATATATTTGCTTCACAATAAATAGCACAACACGACACTATTAAAGGCGGCTAAGTAGGTCCTTGCAAGCACGAATAATTTGATAGAATTGATTTGTAGGCCAAAAGTTATCATTTATTTTGTTAACGCCTAAAAGAGAGTCTAATCTATATAAATTTAATGTACCTTAATATTTATAATAGTAAAATGAATTAACATAAAATTTCTAGGTAGGGGTATGCTACAGATATTTTGATTCGGTTTTAACAAAAATTTAGAGTTAAATCATTATTAAAATGATATATATAACTTTTAAATCAAACTAATTATATATAAATTTAAGTTATATGAATTTGATCTGAATGAATTAGTAAAATCTTTAAAAAATGTATACCTTAAATAAGAAATTATAAAATTTATTTTTTGAATAAAATAAAAAAATATTAATTTTTATTAGTGACTAAATGATAATGTTTATAAAATAAATTAATGTATAATTATGAAACAAATTACATAGTATGGTAAAAACAAAATTTGTAGTGATCCCTCTTTATACTTATGCATGTCAATAAGTCATGTTAGACCAAATTTGGAGTAGCCCAAATTCGACCCGACCGAGTCTGGCTGGCAGAAATCACCTTGCCATTTCATATCGTCTACAATTCTTCAAAAGTCCCCTTTTTAACATACGTGTGATAACAGAAAATACCCTAACATAAAACTAAACCGTACATCTGTCTTCATTTCCTAGATTGGCTAGTACCAACTCACTAGACAATTACTACTTAGCATGTCTTATGATTTTTTATATTTTATTGTACATAATTTTGAATACATTTTCTTATTTTTTTAATTTTCTTGTAATCCGTTAAAATAATTTTTTGATTGTTCTTTCTTTTACTTAACTTTGAAAAAAAAGAGGCTTTTTTTATTGTATTGCAATTTACATTTTTTAAAATATAGGATTTTTTTTATTTTTGTTTTATAATCACCTATAAAATTAAAAAATTTCCTATAAAAATAATTAGATAAAATAGTATAGAAATTAAGGATGACAATTTTTTACTTATGAGTTTAAATTTAATTGTTTTCATAAGTCGACTTATGAGTCAGATTAAAGTCTAGACTAATTTAAAATTCAATTCTTTTAAATAAAATAATTGTAAGTCAGGATAAAGTTAGACTTAAACAGTTTAAATCTTGATTTAATTAAAACAATAAATTATTTTATAATTTTAATATTAAAATTTTATTTTAAAAAATTTAACAGGAACGATCCTTGTCATCTCTAATAAGAATCTCCGATTCAATCAACACCACACAATCCTCGGTCCATTTAGACTCATGTCTTTCCTTGGTTGGACGGTTTTGAATCCCACCTGCAGCTAACCCATTTGTCGATTCCTCTAAATTGTTAATAGGTTGTTGGATTTGAGAGCCATAAAATTACAATACCGACAATATTATTTGAAGACAGAAATTGAAGTCAAACTTGGTGGCTGGCTGGTAAAAATAATAAAGATAATTATTAATTGTAGTTTAAAATATGTAATATCTAAGAGGTTTGGCGTTGGAAAATGTCAGGTACCATATGGGACCCGCATAAACAGAAAACAAATAATGTGTAGATAATCGACGGAAGTTGGTCATCGAAAATGAAAGGGAACAGGTGCAGCGATACAATAAATTACCAACAATTCAAACAGCTGGACTGGACCCAACCCTCGAGTACTTTTCTTTATTTTTTTTAATGACAATTAAAATAAATAATTTAATAATTTTATTTATTTTAAAATTTCAATTAGTTAAAATTACTTAATAGTTAAATTTTTAAAATTAATAAATAAAATATTTAAACAAATTTTAAATTGATGCTCTGGTGAAAAAGGTTAATATGAAGCCTGTCTCTCTAGTAAATTTTAATTTGAATAGTCTAATTTTAGGTTGAGTTTTAAATTTTTACATCAATTTATCTTAATAACTTATGTTATTAAAAAATAATCAGTTTATTAATTAATCAGCTATATTTTATTAAAAAAATAGTATTAGCTCAGCTTAATCTAGCCAATGATACAAATGAAATGTACAAAATGACGTCGTTTTATTATTTTAAAAAAAAGGTATAGATAAGTAAGTCGGGCCCAATCCACTCAACTCATAGGTCTAATAAGGCTAAGCAGGGCTCGAAGTATTGTTTTTTGAAAGCAATAATTATCATTAACTTTTGTGAATTAGTAAATTTGAATTTGAATTGTCTAATTTTTAGGTTAAGTTTTTAAATTTTCATATTGATTTATTTTAATAACTCTTGTTGTTAAAAATTAATCAATTTATTAATTAATCAGTTAATTTTTATTAGGGATGACAGTCTTAACTTAGCCTGGCCTATGACTCAAAGGAAACGTGCAATACAATAACAGTCTTGACTTAGCCCGACCTTTGACTCAAAGGAAATGTGCAATACGATAACAATCTTGACTAAGCCCGACCTATGATTCAAAGGAAACATGCAAAACAATGTCGTTTTGTCATTTAAAAAAAAGGGTGCAGACAAGTTAGTCCTACCCAATCCACCCAACCCATGAGTTTGGCCAAGCAGGGCCAAGTGCGGCTCGACTTATTGTCATCTTTAATTTTTGTTAATTAATAAGTTTTTATAAATTAAAATAAATTAACTTAACATTTTAACAAGACGACTTGATTTATTGTCATCCTTATTTTTTGTAAATTAATAAATTTTTACAAGTTAAAATTAATTAATTTAACATTTTTTAATTGAACTTTAAATGAATTAATTTTAGCTAATGAAACATTAATTTTAGCTAATGAAACATTAATTATCCTAATTAATTTTATCTAATATTTTTAAACTTAAAAGCCACAGCATATAATAAGACATAGAAGTACATTTCCGCTCGGTTTAAAGTCTCGTCTTAGTATTTTTCCAAACAAGTCTCCGCTTGACTCTCATGTCCTTCGACGGAGCTTCTACTGCCGGCGGTGATGCCGCCAAGCTGTTCTTCTGTCACCAGTGTGATCGTACGGTTACCATATCGATCTGTCCATCTTCCGAACTGTCTTGCCCTCACTGTCACGGTGGATTCATTGAAGAGTATGAAAACCCTACTTCTAACGTCGATTTCCATAACCAGACCACTCCCTTCGATATCTCTTACCAAGACCCTTTCTCTACGATTCTTCCTCTCATCTTCTCCTCCGCGTCCGCAGCTCCGGCAGATTTCCAAAACCCTAATTTCCCAAACTCCCCTGAACCTAACGCGTTCAACCCATTCGATTTCCTCCGAGACCACCTCCAGAACCTCCAATCCGATGGCGCTCGCATCCAGTTCGTGATCGAAAACCATCCCTCTGGTCGCCCTCCTGCAAACCTCGGGGATTACTTCATCGGACCGGGCCTCGAGCAATTGATCCAACAGCTGGCTGAGAACGACCCGAATCGTTACGGAACGCCACCAGCGTCGAAGTCGGCCATTGATGCGCTGCCGATGATCAAAATTACCGGTGATTCCTTGGACTCCGAGAAGAATCATTGCCCTGTTTGTAAAGACGAGTTCGTGAAGGGTATAGAAGCGAAGCAAATGCCGTGCGAACACATATACCACCAAGATTGCTTGATTCCATGGCTTGAGTTGCACAATTCTTGCCCAGTTTGCCGGTATCAGTTGCCCACGGATAATGCTGATTATGAAAGCGTGAGGCGGGCGGATCAAGATGGAGCGAGAGGTGGTGATGCTCGGGAAAATCGTGCGGTTGAGAGACGGTTCAATATTTCTCTGCCGTGGCCCTTTGGTAGACAAGGATCCTCCAGTGACAGTGGGTCTGGTGGTGGCCGAAACAATGACTAAAAAGATTGTAGGATTCAATAATGTGAGTATCATCGTCTACTCTTGTTTTCTTTTAGGGTTCTTTCTTTCTTGATGAACGATTGACTGAATTCTTTATCAAAGAACTCTCAATAAAAGTTATTGTTAGACACAAGACAGTATATGCTAAATTAAATGCACCAGCCTCAAACTAATAGAAGGATCCGATTCTCATGAAGAAAGTTTCCAGCCCAATTTAGTCGAGAATTCCATTTAAATATATTTCTTGCTCTAAATAGAAGGATCGTTCTGTACGTTTTAAGAGATTCTTGCTTCATATCTCCTTAGGGAGGCAGGAAGAAATTCTTAACTGATATCTATTCTCTAAATCGCCTTTGAAGAATGAAAAAGGATTGTTTTGATTTCGTTTCCTTTAATTACCTTTTTTCGGTTTGCTAATCTATCGAGTAAAACCTTCTGTTCAAACTAGTTTCAACCAATCTACTGTAATAGATCTTAATGTGGTGGATTTGATTGGCGTAGCCAAATACTTATGCCTTTGGTTCATTATGTCTCCGAGTGGAAAATATAATCAAGTTTTTTCTGTTAAGGCAGTCTTGATGAGATAATAGTATAATTATTTGTCTCCATACTGTTTTCTCTAGCTATGTTTTTGACCTTAAACTATAGGCACATGTATGTTAGTGTATTTGCATACAGTATGATGGAACGAGAATTTGGTCGAGACAATTGATTTTTGAAGGTAGGACTTTTCAGTACAAGAGCCAAAGTAGTGAAACCTTTTTATCAGGTTGTTTTGAAAATGGAGAATAGCATGCATATTCTTACATGTGATGTTCTTTTAAAAATCCAACATAGAAACTATCAGGACCTGGCGTTTTCTTACTTGGTGAGAAATGGACTTTCTTTGTCTCCTATTTAGTTGCATTGATGTGAGTCCAGCCTCTTAGGTGAGCTATTAGGAACATGTTACCGCCATTAACAGCAGGCCATTCTTCTTCCAGAAAAGTTTGAAACAACAGCGAGCAGTGTCCTTGGGATGCTTTCTGGGTTGGTAAGTTCTGTTTCTTTAGCATCATAGAGAACTCTTATATTACCTTCTGAGTTTTTGGATTTTACCTTTTCTCTAGAGTGTCTTTTAATCGTAGATTGTTTCAAAGGAACTTTTCAACACTTAAAATATTATAATCTGTATTTACCCATATTTCCTTGCAACATCGTTGACCTTCTTACATAAATCAACATAACCTGTCATATTCAACTTCCTCACCAAAGGCTTTGGTGGCTCCAACTTTTGTTAAATTCATACCATGGTGTTTCTTTAAACATCATTTTTTAATTGAATAATGTGAAGCAACCATTCAATTCAAAAGTTTAAACTGTTGGTGAGGTCCAGTGAGTGGTTCAAATACTATTCTAACACTCCTTCTCATACAAATTCTACAGAGACATAATAGACCACAAACTCACTAGAAATGAGGCAGTACAACTTGTCTAGATAATTGCAATCGTTCAAGGCTCTAAGCTATCTTAAGGATCCATTCAAACCAAAAGTTGAAGTTATGGGGTGAGGTCCAAGAAGTGGTTCAAATATCATTCTAAAGTAGAGCTCGACCAATCCACCTCCTTGTATTGGTTAGAAGGCATGAGATCTGTCCATGATGGGATATTTCTAAACAGCCTGGGAGAGAGCTCCAAAATTTAGAAATCTGACTCTTACTGGACAAGAATACATTAGAATAGAACTCTTAAAAGTGATAGGAGTTTTGTTTGAAGTAGGAATTGTACGAAACTTTTAGGACCCCAACATGGACCTCGACAAGAGTTCTTTCTATCTTGTTCAGACTAGAAGGTGTTTCTTGGACAAATTAAGGCAGGCCAATTTCATCACTGAAATACCGAACATCTTTGATATCAGTAGCAGATGGAGAAATGAACTGTTTGATTCCTTCACTTTTTGCTACATATGAACTGTTTGATTCCTTCACTTTTTGCTACATTGAAGTGCCAACCAGGTATCCATATATTGTAGCTACGAATACAGATTATATCCTTAGAAGAGCTAGGCACGTCTTTTTTCCATTTTTTTCCCTATAAACAAAAAGTTATGGGGAATCACATTACACACCAAAATATAATAAGGTGGCTAATAGTTTGAAAACGGCAACATTATATTTGTCAGTCTGAAATATCCATATTCTTCCGGTTGAAGGATAAAGTATTTGTGGGCAGATCTCCATCCAAATACTTTAAACACATGATTTTAAAACCACTTGCCTTTTTAACTTTAGTCATTCTTAAAGCACCATTTTATTTACTAACTGGTGCTAGTGATGCATTTTGTTTCAAGTGATTGTGGGAACCCCTGATATTTGAAGTTTAGTGGTCATTTTGGATTTCTGAACGAAATAGATACTTTGAAATTAGAGCTCTTACCAAGTGTACTAATGCCTCTGCACTTTTGTTGCAGGACATTCATTATACTTAACTTCAATCCCTTGGATAGAAATATAGTCATCCAGAACAGGGGCAAATGGGTCAGGATGCAGAAATGATCAATTCTGTTATTGGAGACACAGGGTTAGGTAAATGATCCGGTGTGGAGGATCAGGAAGAACTATTTGTTGATGTTTCGTGGGGAACTCTCTTTTCTAGATTGATCTGTCTCAAACCTAACAGGAGATTTAAGAGATTTGATAGGGTGCTCATTTTCAGTTCTATCCCTGCAAGTGAATTTTTTAAAATCCTTTTACAGCTCTATGGATCCACTTCAAGGACAGTTAGAAGAAGCATGTTAAAAAGTAATTCCTTGGCATTCTTAGCTTCCACAGGTAATCAACTTTAAGATCAAGGATAAAACCACCATGTGGTTGTGATAGGAATACTGGAAGGCAACACAATACGAGCTGGAATCTCAAAACACGCACCCTAACATTCTTGAGTTTGACCATTCTCTTAGTAACCTGTCCATGTACAGTGGTTTAGCTTTTGGTGCATAATTTAACCCTCTTTGTTATAGAGATCAAAATTGTTATGCATAGGTCTTCCAAGTAGGGGCGTGATTGAAGATCAAGATCTCACAGCTTTAACCAGGCTGCCTTTTTTCTAATGATTAGGTGAATATTTGAATACGCTAAGGGCCATTTTGGACCATGGCCTTCTATGATCACTAGGGAAATATTAGGCGCAAGGACATTATATTTGAGTCACTTTAGTCCGACCTTCTCTTCCACAAATTCTTTTAACTGCATTAGCAATGGATCCCAAATCAGCTGGACGACCTAGAAATGGACCCTGTTAGTTTCTGAAACTTGACTGGAAATATCTTAGTTATAAAGATCTTCCACTGGAATTGGCTCGCAAGGACTCCTTGTCTTAGTTTTCATTGTCATATATATGTATATATATATATATATAGAGAGAGAGAGAGAGAGAGAGAGAGACACACACACACACACACACACATACCCTTTTTATATGTTCTCCAGAATGTAGAGAGATTTTCTTTGAAGTAGTGTGGATGAGAGTTATAATCCAAGTACCGATATATTACGGGACTAATCCTGATAATTGAAATTGTATGGGCTTCTTTCTTTCTATTTGAAGTAGTCACTATGGAAAAAGCTGCAGTAGTACTTCAGTAGTGTGTAAAAGATGGCCATAGATGCAATTGAAAAATGATTGCCTTGTGCCCCATGATAGAAGAGAAACTAGCGAGAATGAGTAGCCTTATTCAATTTCAGGATGAACTTGTCTTTCTTTTTGCACATTGAGAAAGAAATGAAAAACCCCAAAAACCTTGTGGTTGATCCTTGGTATATGAACCTGGAGTTAAATAGTTTTAGAGAGCACTTTGAAAAGAAGCAATATTGTGATTTGTTTTTTAAGCGATTTGAGAATGAGACAGTAGGAGACCATCTCTGAACAAGTGAAGTGAATTATTTGTCAGTTAATTTTATTTTTATATTACTATTGATTAGTTTGTTTGATTACATCCATATTTGGTTCTTGGATGGAATTTAAGATGTGGCCAAATTCAACCCAATGGTGTTATTTCGAGATGAAGCTTCTTTTTGGGGATTGTATTAACTATAGATGCATCTGTTTTAAAAAAAAAGAAAGAAGTTGCATGTTTTTGTTGCTACTGTGAAGTGTCTTTGGAGAAGAGTGGTGACTTCTTGTGCGATGCTTACCCTGATTGTTTGTGAACTTTTGCAGCATATCACATCACACGAGGAGAAATGAGGAAACAGAATTCTGAAAGGAAAGCTTTTTACTCTATGCTGGTAACGGGAAAGCTGTATTGTGTGTGAGTTTAGTAGTTGGAAAGCAATGCAGTGTGTAAAATTACGTATTAATAAAAGGAAAATTACACGTTCATTTTGACCCAATGTGGTTTAAGATTTACAAATACCCCTTCACATATTATTAGTTTTTGCCCGTTTGAGGTTGTGTTGTCCTTGTCCCCGTTCCTCATTTTATGTAAAATTCAATTTTAACTATCCTAGTTGTATGCTTCTGGATGAAGGATTTTATTCCCCTTCCTTTTTGGTACGTTTGGAAATATATTTGCTTCTACACCTTACTCTAATATTTGGTGACAAGAGGCGTGTGTCCTGTCGACGACATGCTTTGCTTTTAGCTAAATGCTTGAAGGTTTCTGATAGTTGAATTTGGTTTTATGTATTACGCTGGAAAATGACAATGTTTCTATGATAAAAGGATATTTATGTGCACGACAGATAAGTTGTATGCATGTCATTGAGATTTTTGAGATAAAACTGGTACATTTGATTAAAAGTGTGTGATGCAAATGTAATTTAAGGTCGATCATTCGACCTATTTCTTTAGTTTGGCCTTTGTGTTCTGTTTCTGTTTAATATTTTTCCATTTATTGTCATCTTTTAGTACTTATAAAAGGGAAAAATTAAACTTTATACAAAAGATCAATTCATTTAAAAATTAAAAAAATTGAACATAATTATATTTTTGGTGAAAAGATGAAAATACTCCTTATTGAAACAAATGAACAATGACATATTAATCTTTTATTCTTACAACAAAATAATTTAATTTTACATATAAAGAAATGAATACATTCAAGCATCTAAACCTGGACTTTACTGATAAAGTTAGAACACATGAATTCTAACAAAAAATGAAGTTCAAAAGCACCAAAAAGGAAAGAATTTAAGCAAGCATGATAAAGAATTCGAACACAAACCCCATCAATCCATTGTCGACCTTGTTTTTTTGTCCTTAAATCTATATGATTTTTAAAATTACCATTACAACATTAAAGACTGAATCACCAACCTATTAATGTGCACTATTTTATCTTGATATTTAATTTCTTTTAGTCCAATGTGTATATTAATTAATATTTTTAAAAAATAAGAATGGATAAATAAAACTCAAAGCAAATCATTTATGAAATGAAATTTAAGTAGATGTAAAAAAAAAAGTTAAAGAGAGCAAGGTGAGCTTGTTAATCGACTAATATGAACTCTTTTAAATGAAACATGATGAAAGCATCTCTAGCATGTACACTATATTTATTGATATCATTGATGCTCTCAAGAGTCTTTTAAAGGCTTATATTAACGTTGAAATAGAAAGAAAGTTATAATTGGGTCACTTTAGAAGACGTGTGAAACTGAAGTGACGGTTGATACGGAAACTCCAAGAAAAATAAGATTCTTAAAACCCCCTAATCCTATTGAATCAAAACCCTAATCTTTCTATTATAAGAACATGCTAGATCAAACCCTAAATCATAAGTTTGAGACCCAATCTCAAAGAAATCAGAATTCAATTTACGTTGCAAGTACTTACTTATTGATGCAAATCAATTTCTTGAAGTAACCATGAAGACATTCACACCTCTCTTGAAGAACTCAATTTTGAAATTTTATTAATCATCCAATGTAGGGTTACAAGGATATAATAAGGTATAAATACCTTAACCAAGTCCAAACCCTAATAGGAATGGGTTTGCAAGCCCATTTAATGAAAACTAGGGTAATCCTAACAAATCTAGGAGCATTTAGCCGATTGAACATAATCTGATCCATGTCCTTTTAAGAATGGGCTAAATACATTAAAACAAATAAGTCTCAAAATAACCCAGACAAATAAATCACATGCTACTAACTAAAAGAACAACCCATAAATAAGTCCTTGGGCCTAAAATAAGAGATAATAAATAATAAGCTCAAATTATCAAAAATAAGCATAAATGGCTAAGTGCTAGCCTCTTCCAACGCCTCCTCTAATAAAGTCATAAGCTTGGACGTGCCTAGGTGTTCCTCTATGGATGTTTTGGCCTCCTCATGTACTTGACTTGTGATTTGGGCTTGAATAAAAGCTTGCATTGCTTGTTTAAGCTTTGAAGCTTGTTGCGTTGTAATTGGACCATTTAGCATATGTAGCTTGTCAGGTTGATGTGTAAGGCATGGAACTCCATTGCGAAGGCTAGTTGTATCATCCTCTCTCTCCTCAAAAGGATTTGTCCTTGAATCAGACCCTTTTTATCTTCAGAAAAATTGTGACACTCAAAAACCAAGTCCACCTTCCTTTCCCACTCCAGGTAAGCCTCTGCATCATTCCTTCCCTTAAAGGCTGGGATCTGCATCTTGATGGATTTAAGGTCTCCATCTCTCCTATTAAATAGCTCAACTCTCTGAGCTCTCCTAGGTCTGCGTACCTCAAACTCTTCCTCCTCCTCAAAGTCTTCTTCCTCTAGTTCATACCCAGGTGGTGGTTGCTGCTGGCGTACACCTGCATGCCTCCCATGTGGTTCCTCATATCTTCCTTGTCTGATCTCATCCATCTGTCCCCTAATCTCAGTTAAGGCTAGATTGAACCTCTCAAATTTTCGCTGCATAGCTTTCAAAGTGAAAGCAATATTTGCATCTCCCCCTTGGTTGTCATCATTACTATCTCCCTGTGACATTGTAGATAAAATGATATACTTGCAAAACAAGGTTAGTAATAAACAACCTCATACACTCCCTCACGTGTTTTTCTCAAAATGATGTCACTTCTCTTATGTTTAAGTCACGGCAATGACTCCCTCAAATAAGCTCACACACTCTTGCCTTTTACCACTCAAGTGATGTCTTTAAA
>JANZXP010000194.1:6636993-6673360 GCA_027576715.1 Erythroxylum flavicans
GTCATTACTTCTCTCATTGGTCTTCTCATAGACCCGGTTCCCTGATCCGACCCGTTATGTGGGACCGGGATGTTACATAGAAACACACCTTACACAACATCCCAAAAATTGCAAAACTAAAATGTGGTCATCATATATAGTAGTTAGTTCATATGCATCATATCTATGAACAATTTTAAAATGTTAAGTTAGTGCTACTATTTTCATATTGTATTATAATATTTGGATCGTATACCTTGATTGTTATTTCAACATCTTTGGTATATGGTGTTACACTTATTTCTTACATACTCTTTTCATCCTTTCTATTAAAAAATATGAATATCATAATATAATTATTATATATTATAATTGCTTGATCCAAATAAAATACTTTTAATTTCTAATTCTTATTGTAAATTGTCATTAAATGTTACATGACACAAATAACCAGCAACTATATTTGGATTGCTTTTTGGATCTTGTACAATTTGTTCAATATCCTCAACATATACAACATTTTTGTCAGACCCAATAGAACTTCAAAAATTTTATTTACCGCTATTCTTGTTCAACATATGGTCCACATCTCTATTAATGTATACCTCTAAAGTGTTGTAATCATGCTTCATTATAAGTTACTATATGTCAAGTATATAGTGTTCCTTCACCTAAAAACTTATCCCTTCTTTAAATGTTTGATGTAGAAAATTGTACATGAGCTCTTTCATTATTCCATAACCAAGTCTCTGGTAATGTAACAAAATTGCAACAACGTCAACAAACTTAAGCCAAATATAAAGGAATACATTAGTTTAACCTTATATGTCATAGTTAGCAACAACTTGTATCTACCCTTATGCCAAAATTGGATATCTAATTGTTTATATGTTAAGGGGAAAAAATAATTTTTTTAATTTTTTATATGTATTTATTTAGTAGTTAGCATACTTATAGGTGATTCACACTTAAAATAAGTAACCTATATAAAATTCTATAAAAAAAACTAAGGATTCATACATTAATCAATAAATGCAATGAATAAGATCAAGAACAATTCAACAAACTCACATTTCACTAACATTAAAAGTCACTAACATATGACTAATGTTATAAAAGCTAATTTGGGTCACATTTTGAAACTAATACATACAATGATGTCAAAACTCTCACGAAGCAAACAAAACATGAACTTCATCTTACGTATTGAACCAATAATAAGTATTATATCTCAACACTCTATCTTCATTGTCATTTAGTAATTAATAAGATATTATATATTAAACTTCCAAAAAATTTCTTATATGTTAAGTTATATAAGAAATTAAGGTTTATATTTTTCTTCCACATGCCTTTCTTTGTGCTTGGTAGTAAGGTAGATGTACTAACCTTTCGTATTTACCTTAAACATTATACAATTGCCTTAGAGAATACTATTATGATTTTCATTTCAGATTCTAAAATCACTATTCTAACAATCATAACAAACAAGCATTAATAGGTCATTAAGATAAATAATCACTAATAATACACCAAAAAATTAACATTATATAGATTTTCTCAACATTTGATTAAGAAATAATCTGACAAGTTTGTCACTATTAGACATTATCATTTACCAAGTCTAACTTAACAAGGAAAAGTTTATGTGAGTAATTTTATAAAGACTAAATGATAGAAATGATAAGCCTCCTATAGCATAGTCCTTTTTGTAAAGGCACAAAAAAGCAAGATATCTTGAAATATATTTTACCTTGGAATATACAAATACTAAATACTTTTATTTATTTCTTTTGCAAATTTTAGGAACAAAAATAACCATGGATTTAAAAAATTAGTTGTTCCATCACCAACAAGGTAGGAATAAGCCATATCTATCACCTCTTCTACTAACATAAAAGATCGGTTTTATAGAGAACACTAACGTTACTGATTTTTCTTTTTTTTTTCATGCCAAGAATTTTAAAATAATTTTCATTAAAAATATTGTCATATATTAAAAAATAACAAAAGCCACTTTATATCATTTAAAAACTCATAGACTTAAGAGCCTAACTCACAAAAATTATAAACCATAATTTTCTCTATAAACTTTCAATTTCAAATATAATATGTATGTAGTGTAACTATAAAAAAAAGGTATAGTCTTATACAAATATAATAAATATTTCACAAACTTTAATGACAATTCCATTCCCTAAACCAATCCCATGCAAATAAATTCATAACAAAAATATTTAATACTTAAGAGGATTCATAATGATCTTTACTCAACTTGAAGTTAGCATTCAAATCATGTAGAATTTTAATTTTGGGAAATTCTCTTTAAAACAATTAAACTAATTTCTTCTTTTCAAATCCTACAATTTGTGGAGTTCCCCACCAAATTGAGTAAATGTCCCAATCACAGGCCTAATCTAACCCTAATCACACCTTTTGAAAACTCTTTGAAAAATTATCTTCAAAATCCTTTACAATGGATGAAAGTTATCTCTTTTTGAGTATTTTGGATAGGCTTGTATCTTTAATGAACCCTTGTTATGATATGTAAGATTTATTTAAACGTTTTGGTGAAAAAAAATAGGAAGTGGGTGACATAATAAAAAAGTGAGATTTTTAAGAAAAAATATGAAAATAGGTTGGAGTCTTCAATAGGTCAAATAATCAAATGGCTAAAAAAGAATAAATAGAATTTGAATTTTTCTTGGTTGTACAAGAATTAATTACACCAATTACTAGAAATAATTATTTTTTATTTTTCAAAAAATTGAGGTATTTCATGAAAATTTTAAAACACATAAAATTATGATAAAATTAATAAAAATACTCAAAAGATTAATGTGTTTTACTTTTAAGTTAACTAAGCAAAAAGAAGAAAGTATAATATTTTAAGCGTTTTATGTAGGATGACAATGGGTTGAGCTGGGTGTCCAAAATTTTTTTAAAAAATTGAAAATGCAAAATGACGTTATTTTGCTTATAAGGGTCGGGCCTTAGGTTGGATCGAGCCTGCACAACCTAAGTCTAAGGTCGGTTCGAGACTCAATCAACTCAAGCGTTACTTGTTGACTTTAGGTCTGACATAATTGTCATCCTTAATTTTATGAAAAAACATGATAAAAGTTAGTTAGTGTTGACAATTTTGTTGATGTTAACAAGTTCAATTTGAGTTGATCGGAATTACGATTGAACTCATGTTTTTTTTTTTTTTGAGCTTCAATCGGAACTTAAACTCGAGCTCAACGACTTAACCTGAAGTTCGGTTATTCTTTTTTAATTAATTTTAATTAAAAAGACCTCATTTTGTTATTGTAAATTAAAAAAATTGTATAATTTTTGTATCTAGCTTGATTTGATCGAACTTCATATTATCCAAAGTCTGATCAAATTTAGGCTCAGGTTGCCAAACTTGAGCCTGATCGAATCTCGAGCTAGGTTTACCTTCTTATTTTTATTTATCAATGCCCTTGTAAATGTTGAATGCCTCTGGCATTTCAAATCTACTTGACAAATGCAAGTCAGTGTTAGAATTGACGCAGATTCATGCTCTTGTTATCACTTTAGGCCTCTCCCAGATCGACCCTTTTCCCTCCAGAATCCTCTCTTTTTGTGCTAAAACTAACCTCCATTACGCTTACCGCATTTTGTTGGACATGTCCCACCTATCAACCTTCAACTGGAACACTATCATAAGGGCATACTCAAATAGCAATGCTCCAAACAATTCGATTTCAGTTTTTGTGAAAATGCAGCGTCTTGGAGTCTCATCAGACCATCTGACATACCCTTTTCTTATCAAGGCATCGGCTCGCCTTTTGAACCGCGAACTTGGCACGTCGGTTCATGCCCACATTGCCAAAAGTGGGCATGAATCTGATAGATTTATTTCGAACTCTTTGATTCACATGTATTCTTCTTGCGGAGATGTGGTGTATTCAAGAAAGGTGTTTGACGAAATTCCCGTTAAGAATTTAGTTTCTTGGAATTCAATGGTGGATGGCTATTCGAAGTGTGGAGATATGGATTTGGCACTTGAATTGTTTGGTTTAATGCCTGAAAGAGATGTTGTGTCGTGGAGTTCTTTGATTGATGGGTATGTTAAAAGTGGACAGTACGGCGATGCTATGGCTGTTTTTGAAAAGATGCGAAATTTTGGTCCTAAAGCGAATGAGGTAACTATGGTGAGTGTGTTAGCTGCTTGTGCTCGTATGGGTGCTCTTGATAAAGGAAGGATAATGCATCGTTATCTCGTTGAAAATGACTTGCCTTTGACGTTGAATTTGCGAACTTCTCTTGTGGACATGTATGCTAAGTGCGGGGCAATAGAGGAGGCTTTGGATGTGTTTCGCAGGATTCCAGTGGGGCAGAGCGATGTATTAATATGGAACTCCATGATTGGAGGGCTTGCAACACACGGATTGGTAGAGGAATCACTTGATTTGTTTACAGATATGCAGGTAGCAGGGATCAAACCGGATGAGATCACATACTTGTGCTTGTTGAGTGCTTGTGCTCATGGTGGATTGGTAAAGGAAGCTTGGTACTTCTTTGAGTGTCTACGTAAACATGGAATGACCCCAAAGATTGAGCACTATGCTTGTATGGTGAATGTTATGGCTCGTGCTGGCCAAGTAGAAGAGGCATATGAATTTCTATGTGAAATGCCGGCTGAGCCTACAGCATCAATGCTCGGTGCTTTGTTTAGTGGATGCATGAACCATGGAAAACTTGATCTTGCGGAAATTGTAGGAAGAAAGCTTATTGAGTTGGATCCAGATAATGATGGTAGATATGTTGGACTGTCAAATATTTATGCTGTGATCGAACGGTGGGATGAAGCTAGAAACATGAGAAAGGCCATGGAGAGGAGAGGGGTGAAGAAGTCACCTGGTTATAGTTTTGTGGAGGCATCTGGAGCAATGCATAGATTCATAGCTCATGATATGTCACATCCCAGTACAGTCGAGATTTATCTCACGCTGCATTTTATTGTCTGCCAAATGAAACTTGTTCATTGCAAAAATCATGAACGTTTTCTGCAAATAATGGAAGCATTTTGACCTCATCACTGCTCTGTGCAGCATTTATTCAGCAAAACAATTTTTGTTCAAGTTGAGAAGTGCAATTGATATTTCAGTCTTTTTCGGCAGAAATAAATCCAATTAAGTCCATCGTCTTAAAATATGAAGACATAGGACATTCCAATAATATTTGTATGAGCCTGCATTCACGGCCTAAGGTAACAAATTCTGATATTATAATCTCACCATAGACCTAAGTCTGAGGAACATGATCTTCTATTTATTAGATTATATGCTTCACTCATAAAATAAAAAAGACAGAAACTTGAGAGTATTATTAGATGAATGAATTAATAACTAATATTCCTCACTTTCAATTTTCTCAAAATTCTATTCCTGAAAAAGACAATTAGAAGATGTCTAAGCTCTCAAAAAAGTGTTAAGAATATACAAATTCTGTCAAAAAAAACTATCAATGAAATCTATCATTTCTAGTCCTGGAGTTTCAGAATCTGAGAAATTGAATCCACTTCAGTTGTTGTTGGACTTGGATTGAATAGAGAATCCCATAATTCTTGAAAGGCTTCGTCATCTTTTTTAGCTTGGTCAGAAAAACTAAAATTGCACCCAAAATCATGTTGTCTCTCAACTTTCCATTGAATATCAGCCAACAACTTCTCATCTTCAGTGCTCAAATGAATATCATAAGAAGTGGCACCATCAATTAGTTGTGGTTGATGATTATTGTTCATCAAAGACACAGCAAGATTATCTTCTTTCATGGTAGGCATAGTTGTCCAGGAAATAATCATCACTTCAGAAGATTGTGGAGCAGGAATTCCCGAACTATGACCAAGATTGATTCTGGGATCATAAGACTGTTGGGTAAAATTTTCCAATTCATGACCATATTTGACTGTGAGATGAGAAGATTGTTGGTCAAGAATTTCCAAATCATTGATTGTGTGATCGCTCAATTGCCCAGAAAGAGGAGTATGGATGATATCTTGATCGTTGACAACAACTTCGTGATCTTGGTGGCCATGTTGTTCATCATCAGAATAATTTTCCCTGCGTTTGCCTGTTCTCTTTCTTCTCTTATTTATCCGGCAAAGCACATAATTCCTATCATCGTGCTGCACATAATCCAAAATAAAAAGGAATTCAACTTTCTGATCGTCCAATTAGACTAACAAATGTAATCTAACTGAAATTCTATAGCCGTAACACAAGTTAAGTCACTAGCAATCAGTCGTTTATTCATACAAAATTGAGAACTTATTAAACATCTAAACTAAGGGTAACCTTAACCTGACCCTTTTCTTTCAAGCAAATTCAACTGAGCTTCTATGAAAAGAAAATCCAGAACCCAAAATCATGGAATCATATTTTGTATGGAAATGAAAAGAAAATAAAAGAAGAAACGAAAGGACATGGGTATGGGAACAGATTTTAGAGAAATACCTGGTTGTCATCAAGCAGTCTATACTCATGCATGATATACTGGAATTTCTCATCCACCGTCATAGAAGAAGAAGAAGAAGAAGTAGGCTTCTTCTTGTTGGGTATAAAGGTGAAGAATTTCTTGGCACCGATGGGATTGCCATTGATGTCCTCGATCGTCTTGTCAGTCTGGGCTCTCCAAGTCCCAAATCCGCTGCCTCTCTCAATTCTTTTCCCTCTACCATTCTTCTTCTTCAACTTTGTAAAGAAATAATGGGTATTCTGTGCACTTCGATTGAAAACGTCTCTCCATGGGCATGATTCTGCAGAGTAAATATCACATTCAATGAAGGGATTAAAGGGAATTGATTCTCCTTTCACCTTCTTCAACAAATAATCATTCACCAACTCACGATCATCTGGAACAAACTTAAATCCAGGTGGAACCCACATTGTTCCCGGAGATGAAACGGTAACAGAACCCAGAAATTAATTAACGGTGGTGGGAGTGAAAGACTAACGCAGAAGTGAAGGAAGTAGAACAAGAACGTTAGTGAAGAAATGAGATAAAAGACTGAATCTGAGGTGAATTGGTGGGAATTAGGGTCTTAGGGGTTTAAAGTTTAAGCCCCTGTTTTATAGGCGTGAGATATTTCCGTTGGAGGTTCTGTTCTGTTTCTTTGAGTTTTTTTTTTAACCGTTAGGTGGGAGCGCCAGAGGGCGGGAAAGGAACTAATGAATGAGTTCAGATATTTATAATAGAAGAGCAATACATACTCGTCCGACCAGACAACTTAAACATTTGGGGACGGTAATGACCCGCGCCTGGTTGGCCCGATTACACTTTTTTTTTTTTTTTCGTTGTGTCTGGTCTACCAAATCAGGCATTCACCAATCGTTACTCAGTCGCTCTCTGGGTTTCTCTGCAATGGTGATTTTGTGCTTGTGGGGGTTGGTATTGAGGGTGATAGTGAAAAGCTAGTGGAGGGTTACGGGTTGAGTGTGAGGAATGTGGTGGATTTGGGGGTTGTAGCTGCGGAGAAGATGGGAATGAGAGAATTGAAGAATGTTAGATTGAAGGAGTTGGTTAAGCAGATGCTGGGTATGGAGGTTATTAAGCCCAGAAGAGTTACTTTAGGTGGGACAATTTGTGGTTGACTCCTGATCATGTTCAAAATGCTTGTCTTGATGTGTTTTTGTGTTCTGAAATTGGTAGGAGATTGAATACAACGTCTGGGGCCTAGATTGGGCCCCTTTTGATGTTGTTTCTCTCATCTGTGGCTTTGGAAGATCAAAGTTTGGATTTTTATGCTCATATTAGGCTGTTTAGGACCTTTGGTTGGATTTCTGATATGGGTTCTGTGGATTTGGAAGATCAAATATTGGGTTTTTATGCTCGTCTTAGGATGTTTCGGATCTTTGGATGGCTTTCTGATGTGGGTTCTGTGATTTTGGAAGATCAAAGTTTGGGTCTTTATGCTTCATCTTAGGATGTTTCGGAGCTTTAGTTGGCTTTCTGATGTGGGTTACGTGGTTTCTGAAGATCAAAGTTTGGGTTTTTATGCTAATCTTAGCATGTTTAGTAGCTTTAATTGTCAAGTTGAAGATGATATCAATATTAATGTTCATTTGTTATTACTTTAACTTAGCAAAATTGTATTTTAGCAAGAAAACCAAATTTCCATTTCACTCTTGGAAAACCAAATTTCCATTTCCTTGCTTGCATAAATACCTACTATATTATGGTGTCACATAATTGTCAATTCACTAACTCAAATCCTCTGTACCGTTATCTCTGTTCTGTTCCTATCCTGTTCCATTACATTTCAGCCATCTATTTATATATGAATGGAACAGAGTAGGGTCAGAGTTAAAGGCACAAGGATCACGTCTCCCAATTCACTAGCTGTTGTTCTGGCGTCGCATCACACCGACACAGTTACCAATTCACTAGCTATTGTTCTCTCTGCAATGGTGAAACCCAGAAAGCGTCCTATGCAAAAACAAGAGACGAAGATGCAGAGGTGTATCACTTTCTCCAAAAGGCGAGAGGGTCTTTTCAAGAAGTGTGCAGCGTTAGCCATGCTTTGCGATGCTCAAGTTGCCATGTTCAGGAACACGCCCAATTCGTTAAAGCTTAATATTTATAGCTTCGGTCACCCTTCTGTTGATGTTTTTGACGCCTTCCTTGGGAATAGTTATGTTATAGAACCTGTGGATGATGACGACACTAAACTACTGGCAATTTCGCTCTCTGAGGAAATTAGGTTCCTGGAACGGGAGGCAATTCAGAACAAAAAAATATAACAAAAGAAGATATCACAAGGTTTTATAAGACATACGAAGAGAATAATATAAACTCATTTCATCATGTCTAGTAATTGGCGCATGAATTGGACAACTGCAGTAAATCTGTGTATCAGATTCTGAAATAAACAATCTCCATCATCAGTTCAACAATTCTTTCAAGTTCTGAATCAATGGAAAAAAAACCCTAGCCAGAGCTATAGGTTACACTTGCAGTAAGTCTAAGGAGGGCCAAGCTTCAGAAGCCCATCAATCAAAAACTGAGGTTGGTTTCCAAAAAAGTCTATAGAAAAAGGAAGGAACAATTGAATGAACGACAAGAATCTCATTTTTTGATTGAGCCGGAACTAATTCACCATTCCCCTCTTTTTGAACACATCATACATGGCAGTGCCAATCTTAGCTGGAGATTCAACCACTGTCACACCAGCTTCCCTTAAGGTCTTGATTTTGTCCTGGGCAGTACCCTTCCCCCCAGATACAATAGCTGCAAGTGCAAAATAACAGGTTACTAAGTACATCTATGATAATTCTGAAGGAAACAGAAGCGGAGTCATGATCAACCATCACTTAAAGCACTTGAACACAGATAAATGCTCACAAATCTACACTATGTTCTGAAACTGCGGCATATATGTAGAAGTTATGTTCTAAATAGTTAGTCAACTGCGGTATGATTATTGACTACTCCCAAGTAAATGGGTGTCTCATACCAACCGTGGAGAATGAAATATGGAAACAAAATTATAAAGTGAGACCCCAAGATAGTACCTCCAGCATGACCCATACGACGACCGGGTGGAGCAGTAAGTCCAGCTATGAATGCAACAACAGGCTTGTCAGTTCTACTTTCCTGTTCCAGTTGCAAAATACCAGATACTGAGCAGCTTGTCTCTTTGAAAATAAAGAAACTGTATGCTAACCTTGAAAAGTTTGAAGAACAGCAGCTTCATTTAACATATCAAATAATTTATTTTTCCAAAGACTTGATATTTTAGAATTATACTGAAGTAGCCCTCAGATTAGGAAATTAAACTCTTAAAAGAACAATACTTTTTAAGAAGTTTGTTAACTGCACTTCTCCCTCTCTTACAGAGTTTAATATGCTGACTTCCTTCCATTGATTATGTTATCAAAATTAGAGCCCATAAATATATTATAATATTGAATTGCATACCTTAATTAAGGCAGCAGCATCTTCCTCTGCAGTACCTCCTATCTCACCAATGAGAATGATACCTGCAATCCAATTCACATAACCAGACTGAAGCTGTGTTTATGCTTGCTTTAAGTTCAAACTGTTCTATATATAGAACCAAATCCTTCCATCGAATAACTTGACGGGTAATAATTTAATTAAGCAGAAAATTAGAGAAAATGAAGAAAGAAGCTATCATGATTTCATATGTTAGAAGATAGCTCAACCATGCACTTTTAAAATAGAGCTATACTATTTATAACTTAAAGAGATTATTTATTATATTTTTTAAGGAAAAAAAGTAGAAGAAATGCAAAATGCCACAATGTTGCAAAATTTCACGTTTTGGTAACATGAGAAGTGATCTAAAATTGCATGAAAACATTATTCTCCATTATCTTGGAGGATCCTGAACACCTATACAGAAATTGTAGTAATGATGGGGAACCATTTTAAAGTTATCAAGTCAATTTGACAAAGAAGTTGAGAAGGATAATGGTTTCTATTTGAAGCACATTGGTAACTCTGTTTTCAGGGATCTTGGTTAGGAGATCTGTTTTCAGAAAGCACAAGTTACCATAAAAAAGAGATTGATTTCATTAGGATCCCTCCCACAATTCAGGCGACTGTGCTTTCTTTAATCACTATAAGAGGATTTCACTACTGCAATAGTTTTAGTTTGTAAATTGAGCATAAATGTTATCGACCAACTACAGGAAATTCAAAAAGATGGAACTTGCATTCTATCATTGCAAATCCACGAGTTGAAAAGCCAGAAAATAGTCTTCACATCGACAAAATGAACACTTACAAAGCAATGGGAATCACAACAGAACCTTAAATGCAGATTTGCAATGCTAGACATATGCATATCTGAAAACATCCAAGGCTATGTAGATAGTAAAGGAATTATTATATCAGTGCATACAGTTCATATCTATACATGTTGCACATAGCAGATACCTCCATGCCAACCTATGAAGGATGTAACATTGATCACAAAACTTCAAAACTTGCAGCATCAGGAACTGTGCATCTTTATTAAGAAGAAAACCAGAGAACCATGCATGCATCAATTTATGCTGTTTCAAAAAATATAATATTTCAACTTAAAAGATTAGAAAGTCCAAAGCAGATTTTAAAAGCAAGGGGGTGAGATGCTTACCTTCTGTCTGAGGATCTACAAGAAACTTGGTGATGCAATCGACAAAATTTGTTCCATTGAACGGGTCACCACCAATACCTACGCAAGTAGATTGCCCTAGACCAACCGCAGTTGTTTGGAAAACCTAAAAAATCATAAAAAGATGTTTGAATTGTAGATCTGTCTAATCAAGTCGAAGGCAGTTAGTAAAGCCTCAATGGACAAAACTTCTGCAGGAAGCTAAGGTCAAATAGCAGGAATGTGGAATAGTTTATGGTTAACAAATGGATGCACAAAAAGATTTATCATCATAACAACAACTAAATGGAAGGAAAAAGAGAGAGAGAGAGCTCTCTGCCACTGATTGAGAGCAAAGGTGAGGCTTTGGATTAGGGAACAGCTGGAAGTGGCAGGAGTGCACAATAAAGAGTTAATTATCGAAATTTCCTTCAACTTCATAGCTCTCATGTAGACCAAAACTTTTAATGCATGCATGTAAGAGCATATATACAGTTATCTGTAATCAGTTGTATTTAAAATTTGAAAAAAAAAATACATTCAGACAATTATATGGAAACAGAAGTAAATGCAAGATTGCAGGAATAAGTGCCAACTTTTTAACTTCAGCATGCACAAGATTGCATAATAATTGCCAACCAAAAAAAGTCTATAGAATTGAGACTGATACTCATAAAAGAGCTTATACAGAAACTCAAAGGTCAAAATAACAAGCATTGGAGCACAGATTAAAATATATGTCAATAATTTAGAAAAGGGTCTAGAAGAAAAGTTTTAATTGAAATTGGTTATCATGGAAACAGAGCACGAAACTAGATGTAAATGCACAAGAATAATTAAATCTCAGAAGTCAGAACTCACAGCCTCATAAGTCAATGTGCCAGAACGAGAAACAATTCCCACACGGCCTGGTTTGTGAATATACCCAGGCATTATTCCAATCTTGCATTCCCCAGGTTTGATAATGCCGGGACAATTAGGACCAATAAGTCGGGTTTTGGATTGTCTGTTTATAGCTGCTTTCACACGAACCTATAACATACATTAATCAAAACTTTCAGTGTGATAGTTTGTGTATCAAAAGGATAGATATGGCTAGAGCCCCAGTTGTGTATAATTCCTGCATTTCAAAATGTACAAAAACTGCAGATAAGACAAGCAAAACTGTCACTAGACATAAAGAAGTCAAAAAGATTATGACATGAAATAGTAAAGAAGTCAGCAGAAACTCGTCACAGGTGAAAAAAGTTCTTAGTGCCTATATCCTTATGACTGATGGCATTAAAGTTCATCGTTTGTGTTGTTTCCAACATTAAATATAAAAAACATAAAATTTCATATTTGAGTATTTTAGAGAACCAAATACAATCATAGCACATCCTTCCCCTCAGTGACAAACTAAATATGTCAATGGCATAAAACTGGAATATGCAATATTCATCTGCAAATAAAAAAGGAAAAAGGAAAGCAACAAAGGAGAAATTAAAAACAAAGGTAGTTAACAGACACCATTAATTGTATAGAAGTTGGCAAAAGGAGAAGGCGAAATAAACACCCAAGAATTCATCAAGAGCAAATTATTTTTGTTTAGGTGATTACTAAATTAAAAATATCATTTACCATGTCATGTTGAGGAATTCCTTCGGTAATGCACACCACAAGATCCAACTCAGCTTCAACCGCCTCCATAATTGCTGCAGCAGCAAAAGGAGGAGGAACGTAGATCGCTGATGCATTGGCCTTTGTTTCAGCTTTGGCTTCTGCCACTGTATTGAAAACGGGAAGTCCCAGGTGTTCTGTGCCACCTTTCTTAGGTGTCACGCCACCAACCTGTAACACGAAACCAAAAAGATATAGAGAAGTTAAGTGTAACACGCATGTCTTGCATGCAGCAAGCTGAGACATAGCCAAGAATCTGTACATAAACATATATCAGAAGGAAGTGCAGCCAAGAATGTGTACAGAAACATATATCAGAAGAGAGTGCCAGGTTGAGAGAAAAGGATTATGGTAAGAAATGTAAAACCAAATGTACTCTTGTGAGACTTTCTGCAGGCAAAAAATGTGAAAAAGACGGAAGTCAAGCAAATTTAAGAGCCACAGGAATAACAGCAAACTGACACAGAAGCTTAAATAACGTTGTTGAACTGGAGTTTTCAAAAAAAGAAAATTGTAGAACTGGGAATTGAAATGCCACATATGATAGACACCTTCAGCATCAAATAACATAGCAGACAATGGAACTGTCTCTAGTTTACAACAAGACTTGTTTAAAGTAGTTTCCACTTCGGTAATTCTAAGCTCAAGAAAAGATAAAAATTCAAGACTATTTCTTTTGATTCATGAATTTAAGTGACCTAAAACAAAATACTATGGTTAGAAGGAGTGAAACAAAAAAAATTGCTAAATAATAGGCGTATCGTATTAAACAGAAGTTTGAAACAATGAATCGAAATGGAATACATGTAATTTTCCACATAGGCATAACAATGACGTCAAAACAACTGTAAAACCCATGCTTAATCACTGTTAAGTTCGAAATCTATATTTCTCCTCCTCTACACCATTCCCTTTTCTGGTTAAAGAAAGAAATTGTGTCTGAAAAAGTTCTCACAAGTCATTCGGAAGAGGCATATGATAATAGTATGTAGAGATCAAATAAAAATCTTCAAGTGAAGGTAACTGCACCAGAGGAAACTTTCATTTTCCCCCTCTTTTTCCTTTCCTCATATACAATAATCTCCACGGTTCTCATTCATCATTCCACTGGATTATAAGTAGTCTTCAACCTAACACATTTAATACAAATCAGCAAAAGATTCTTTGTTGATGCATCTGAAAAGTTGGGGGATACATATCCCCTCTTCATCTCATTCCCCAACACGTAATCTGATTGCTGACGGCAATTGAAAACTCATCAAAAGCATAATCGACTAGAAGTATGAAACACTTTCGGAAAAGACCAATTTACAATTTCCTACATCGTTACAATCAACTAGGAAGTACAGCAGCTAGAATGGACGAGAAGTCGATAGAGTTAAAAGAGCACATAAAGCTTTAAAACAGGATAATACTCAAAACGGTCGCAAAATTCAAAGCTGAAAAAACCCATGAAAGAAAAAAAATCACAAATAAACATAAATATACCATCTTGGTGCCATATTCAATGGCCTGCTCGGTGTGGAAAGTTCCATTTTTGCCAGTAATACCTTGGCAAATGACACGTGTGTTCTTGTCCACGAATACCGGCGGCGGCGGCGGATTTCCGGTGAAAGACCGAGATTGTAAAAGAGAAGAAGAAGAAGAAGAAGAGGGAGTGACACGTGATCTTGGGTGCTTGGAAAATAAGGAAGCTATGAGTCTGTTGGCTTGCCTCGCCATCTCTCTGTCTCTCTCTAACGCACAAAGCCAAAAGAAATGGCTCTGGGAAGAGGTTTTGTCCAAGTGACGTCGGGTTTCTTTGACTACTATGCGGGTCGACCCGCGTATCCTTCTCATTGGATTTGTCTTCAGTTTTCCATTTTCAGGTTTCATTAACGACGTCGTGTTTTCTTAAAATCTACTACTAGTACTTTTCGGCTAGCAGTTTGTACTTCGTGGGATTACATTAACTTAGCCATATATACCAATACCACAAGTTTTGCATTATAATAAGACCGAAAATTAAATTAATAAAATATTTAATAAGTATTAAATTATAATAAAATAAAATCAATTAAAAATTAAATATAATTTAAAATATAATTATTTTTATTTGTTAAAAAATTTGAAGTTTAATTAAAAATTATAAAATAAAAATTAACTAATATATTTTAATTTATAAAAATTTATTAATTTACAAAATTAACTAATAAATTAATCAATTTTCAATAATAAGAGTAATTAAAATAAATTAAACAGAAAATTCAAAATTTTAAGCAAAAAATTAGACAATTCAAAATTTTTACAATTGCCGGTCAAACCGGATAAATTTTTTAATCATTCATTGTAACAATAACAACATTTTGATTGTTATTCCTATTTCGGTTCAGTTTTTTAGGGTTTCCAAAAGTTGGAACAAGAAGAAATGTTGGGTAGGATTACATGTGTGTCGATCGACTTGATTTAATTGAAAGACAGAAATACAAAAAGCAGATGAACCCAAACTTAATTTACCCTTTCAGAGCCACTAGTGCATGTCTTCCGGCCAACTTCTATCCTTCAAGCAAGTACTTTTTAGGAAACCAAGTGACCATTCTTTCCACTTGCAGAGCAAAGCTGTTTTATGATTCTGACCACTTACTTTCCAGTTGTGGGTAAGAAGTCACCATATTCCCTTAAAAACGTGCTTTCAGGACTCCTATAATCAACATTTTTGCCATGGCAAATGCTTAGACAAAATAAGATTTCTACATATTCAATTTACGTGGTGTAAAATACAGATATTAAAGACTTATAATAGTTAATGGTGTCAACAGATGTTTCAATTAAATGAATGATTCACTTCAGTGTTGCAAACCATTTTCTTAAGACATTTCCCGTCAATATATAGAAAAAGTTATTTTCATCTAAGCACTTTCCATGGCAAAAATAAATTCTAAAGGCATAGGTGATTGACAAATAGCACAACTAAGAAGCACAACCTTATACGCACATAAAATCTGTAAAAACCATCATCCATGTCTATAATGTTAAAAATGAGAACTTTCCGTCTGCTCACAAGAGCATGGGGATCAACAGTCTTCATGCGCCAAGCTCTTCAGGGTATTATGTTCTAATACACAATCCCACGTAACATATTTAATAACGGTACTTCGTAGAGTAGTCTTTCGGAGCAATAACCAGACCACGACCCTTTCTGGCACCACGATACACAGTTTCAATAATGTCAATGAACTCCTGCTTGTCCTTCAGAGCCCAGTTGATCTTGTTATTGTTTCCAGTACCAAGATCAATCATAATGTGCTTATTCCTAAAGAAGAACATGACAGTGGACGGATCATACAGTTCATACATTGTGTTGAAATCTGGGACTTCTGTTATATCCACAAGATAGATAACAGCAAAATTCTTTATTGTCTCCGCAACTGAAGCCAGTACTTCATCCATCTAAAGGAGAAGCAAAAGATTACTCTCAGATAGGAAAATCATGCACAGAAAAACACCACATAATTTCCAATCTAGAAAATAGCAAATTAATCATAATTCTGGCGAGTACCGATGCAAACTTTTGAATAGTCATGAAAAAAGTTTCTGAAACCATAGCATTCCAACTGACATAAGAAAATCAGCAGGTGTCTAGTTATGTAGGATGTTATCACTTATCACGCCAAACAGAGTATCTTGGACTACCAACAGTTCTAGAAAACAAGTTTTCAACATGATAAAGGACTTGGGGTGGACGAATTAAAAGGACAAAAAGAAAAGGTTTGATGAAGAGCTAGCATGAGTTATCTAACAGAACCACAACTCACATTACTCCGACCTGTGCCTTTTCATGCCTCAAGCAACAAGAAAAACAGAAATGCCTCTGGTCATATCAATTTCACTCTCAAAACATATTTTGACTTTTGAATCTATCCAATATACCTAGGACTTCTAACAGATAGGAAATCCTACCAATAAGTTATTTTAATATCTGTCAACTTTCAATAGAATTTATCTTACATCGTCATGTATCACAAAGCCAAAGAAATCATTTAGCGAAAAGAAGTACTACATCAACAGAGATACAGTAGATCTATAGCCCACTGATGTAACTGATAAAACACTAAGGAAAGAATCCAGTGAAACTGTTATTACGAGCAACATGAGACATTGCATTTGTAATGCAGATATATTTTCAAATTTAATTCACATAAAACTTCTGATGGAGTACTTCTAATTATCCACCCAGACTTGACCGACCTTGTCTCTACCTTAATCCCTGGATTAACTTTCTTTAAGCACTATCCCTGTTTCCTTTAAAAACCAGTTAAAATAAATTATACCAGTTCAACCTCTGCTAACTTTAGTAACATTAATTAAGCCATAAAAAAGCGATACCCTCCTTTGTTTCTAATCAGAATCCTATCACCACAACTACAAACATCTACACTTCCCGGATTCCTGATTCCAGCAATTCCTCCAAAAACCAAAAACAGAGTAACTTAACAACCAACGAGTATAGGCAAAGAAAGATTGATCCTAAATCCATGGACTATGCTTAATACACAGATCTAGAGACAAAATACCCTTAAGATGAAACTTCGAGGTGAGAATAAGAAGAGCGTCATAATAATTGCATAAAGATAATGAAATTATTGACAAGTATAAAAGGAAATCGGCTGCCTGCATGCAGGTTTCGTCCCAATCATGACCGAATCGGATGACAACTAAACGCTCTTCCTCTGCCAAGATCGCCTGATCCACCGCCCATCCCGAGTGCAAGTGTGGCAATAAGTACGACATGTCTCTTTTTTCTTTCAGATTCCAACGCTCGTCTCAGGAGGTCAGGTCACCCAACTTCTTGCGACTTCTCTAATCCCTAGTGCTACAAAATAAAATATTATCAATCATTGAAACGCGTTAGTTCCCCGCGTTTAACCATAAATCCAAATAGAAAGGATAAAATAGTAAATTAGCACCTGGAAGATCCCAGAAGCCAATCATAGCAAAATGACAAATAGGCCCTTCGGAACTTCACACTTGAGAGTTAAAATGAGTTATCATGTCTTTGCTTTGATTTCTTCAGAATTCACATGGCCGGCTACGAGAAATATGAGACCAGAAAGAGAATACCGGATCCTAATACCTCTGTTTTGCTGGTGATCGATGTCCAAAACTACTTCGCGTCCATGGCCAAACCCATACTCCACAACATCCTCACCACCATCGACCTCTGCCGCCGATCGTCCATTCCCGTCCTCTTCACGCGCCACAGCCACAAGTCCCCGGACGACGGCAGCATGCTCGCCGAGTGGTGGAACAACGACCTAGTCATAGATGGCACCGTGGAGGCGGAGCTCATGCCCGATATCCGCCGCTTCGCCGGCGACAACGAGGTGGTGGAGAAGAAAACCTATAGCGCGTTTGCTAACACGGGGCTGGAGGATCGGCTGGCGGCGATGGGGGTGAAGGAGGTGATCATCACGGGGGTGGTGACGAACGTGTGTTGCGAAACGACCGCGCGTGACGCGTTTGTTAGAGGCTTTAGGGTGTTTTTCTCGACGGATGCTACTGCAACGTCATATTTGGAGCTGCATGAGGCCACGTTGAAGAATTTGGCTTATGGTTTTGCTTACTTGGTTGACTGCAAGAGGCTTGAAGATGGTTTTTTTGGTAAACAGAAGATCGAAAATATAAAATAGATAATTGGACTTCAATATCTGAGAATGAGATGGATCTGGATCGGATTTGAGGTTTCATCTGTAAGAAAGATCGTATGATTGATATGATTACTTAATGATTAGATAGTAATATGTTTGTGTTGGACTTCAATATCTGAGAATGAGATGGATCAGGATCGGAGTGGAGGTTTCATCTGTAAGAAAGATCGTATAATTAGTATGATTACTTAATGCTTCCATGTTTATAATTTTCTTCTGCATCTTCTTTTTTCATTGAATCATTAACTTATCATATTAATAACTTCAGCGTCGTATTGTCACAACGCTTAGCATAAAAGTGCGCTATTAGAAATACATTGATTAAAAGACAATTATTTTCTGCGTAATTTATTTTCTAATGATCCTTAAATTTAGATATATCAAAAACAATATTAATGCTCGTTTATTAATTTTCTTAAAAAAAGTCTACAAAACTTTTGGATATATATATATATAGTAATAATACCAACACTTAATAAGAATTCCGTTAATATGTGAAATATGGGAAGGTTTAATAATATATACTTTTAATTAATAGAGAAACTATTTTTAAATAATCTATATAAAAAGAGCGAGAGAGAGAGAGAAAAAATGATAATAAATAATAATAATAATGTGACTAGTAATAATACTACTAATGATGATGATGATAAAAATTACTGCATAAAAAAAATCGTAGGCTAAATCTTTAAAAGGTAAATACTACCTATTTTTAAGTTTAAGCTAATTACAAGAGAAATAAAAATTTCTTTATGATAGAACATTTATATTATTCATAGTACACCAAAATTTTTTATTGCGTGTCATATTTTCAATAATTTTCAACATTATTGTTTCATTCTTAATCACTGGTCTTCAATTCTTCTTATGTCTCTTTTTTTCACGATTTTTTAGTACGATTTTCTCATACTTTCTTATTGAAGTGTTTGGGTGTGTCATCTTAACATGTACAAACAACTTAAAGGTTGCCTCTCTTAATTTGTCAATAATATTAACTATCTTTAATTTGTCCCTTACTATTATATTCCTGACTTTATCTTTTATAGTAAGGCTATACATTGGAGCATTTTCATCTTCCTCACCATTAACTTATGACTATGTACTTGTGTTGATGGGTCAATATTTTGCTTTATAAAGCATAGGGGCCCTAATCGCTAAGTGCTAAAATTTACCTTTAAGCTTGAGTGGTATCTTCTTGTTACTCAAAACTCCTGATGCACTTCTTCATTTAAGCCTCCCTGATTTGCTCTGGTGAAGTATGTCTTCATCAATCTCTACCTTACTTTGCAAAATAGATCCTAAAAATTTAAAACACTCATTTTGTAGTATAAATTCTGAATCAATCTTTACTTCCACATCAGTAACCACTCTATGTCCCGAAAAGTTATACTGCAAGTACTCAGTCTTAGTCATACTCAATATAAAGCTCTTCAACTCTAGCGTATTCCTTCAAAGTTCAAGCTTGACATTGACCCTCTCTTTTGTCTCATCTACTAAAACGATGTCATTAGCAAACAACATATACCAAGACATATTCTCTTGGATATTCTTAATGAGCTCACCAATCACTATTGTAAACAGAAAGGGGCTCAAAAAGGAGCCTTGATATAGCCTAATATTTATAGGAAAATGCTTTGTTTATCCTCTTTTCATCTTTACTCTAGTTTTTATACTATTATATATATCCCTAATAATTTGTATATAAGTCACAGGAACTCCCTTGACTTCTGTATACCTTCACATGATTTCCTTTAGTACCATATCACAAGCCTTTTCTAAATCAAAAAAAAAAATTTATGTAAGTTACGCTATTTTTCCTTATAATACTCTATTTACCTCCTTAAAGCTTCTATCATTGACCTTCTTGGCTCGAGGTCAAATTGATTTTCAAAGATAGGAGCATCCTTTCTCATTCTCTTCTTAAATCACTTTCTTTTATAACTTCAACATATTACAAAATAATTTGATGTCTTTATAATTGTCACAACTTTAACCCCTATGTTATTCTTTAGAATATTAAACAAAATGACTTCTTTAAAATATTAAATTATAAAATATTATTTAAGAATAAGTCAAAATAAAATGCAAGTTTGTGTGTTTTTTTAAGTATATTAAAAGGAAAAAGATTTGAACAATACTTTAATTTTTACTAAAAAGTAGTTAGTAGTTAAATTTTATTTTTAGATGAATTCTAAATTTATAAATCATAATTAGTAACCCTTGACATATTCAAAAAATTAATATTTTATATAACTTATTGAAATATATAATTGAGGAATATATTTAATTAATTTAATACTACCCTTATAAATTTATATATTTAATTATAATTTACAAATTGTATTACTTATTTAGTGAAAATTTAAAATTTCCCCTAATTTCATGACCAAGCATCTCTTGTGTATGGATTTATTAATTTTTTATTAATTTATTATGCTGACGTAGCAGGTGAACAATGGACAGATCCACGGTAGCTAAATGAAGGTGAGGGTAGGGAAATAGAACCCAGCAAATCTATAAGTCTATCCGGTATTCAAACAGCACCCAAACAGATTTTGGTTCCCTTCCAAGCCAAGCTCCATCATCACCGTACTCTACCTGTCACCTTTCTTGCTTGCTTACTTCAGTAATGGAGACTTTGTCTTCTCTTTGTACAACTCAAGGTCTACTCATGTCGCGTCCTTCGTGTCCAATCATCTCTTGCAATGGCGGGTCTTTATCCTTTTCTGTTTCTTCTTTACCGCGTCTTAAGGCTCCACCTTCTTCAATTTGCGGCAAAAAACATGCTTTAACCATTACAAGAGCTTCTGTTGCTGTTGAACAGCAGAATCAGGAGGCCAAGGTTGCCCTTATCAGGATTGGCACTCGAGGAAGGTACTTTCACCTATTCTCTGTAATGATGTGAATGTAGCTCTTCTTTTGTTTCCTCTTTGATATTTTAACAAATGTTTTATGGGTTTTATTCAACCATCTGTGTCTTTCTTTATTGTTCTGATGATTTGAAGATTGTTTCGAGCCAATGGGTATTTGAAAGCGGCCTTTTTAAGTTGAAGTTTCTTTATGTAGCTTTTGTGCAATCTTGTCATTATGTCGTTTAGTTGATAATTTCCTTGATCACTTCAATTGCTGGTTTTTCCGTTATCATGATTTGATCTACTCTTCCATTCTGCTCTATGAAATAGTTTGAGTCGCGTGCAGGTCATTGATCTGGGAGTTCACTAATTTTAGCAGCACATCCTTGAACGTAGCATTTGTTTAGCGGAACTGAAAATATGTTGTTTTATATTGTTATTCAAACTTCTTTTGAGAGATAAACATTTAGATTTCATGGTAACATAAAGGGAAATTAGTTAATCAATAAGACTCGAAGCCCTAGGTCTGGGACATTAACTTTTTGATATAGTTGACTGGATAGAAGTAAAGATCTATAACAACAGTCTCTTCATATGGTTTATCTCACTGGAGTTAGTAATTGAAATGGTCGGCATATGTTCTTTTCCTGACAATCAAACGTTAAGTAATCCGTTTCTTTTATTGGCTCCCTCCTTCCTATTCTTATTTCTCACTTAATGCTTCCTGCATATGGCTTAGATTGTGTGTTTCCTTCTGGTATTTTATACACTTCCTGTACTTATGACAGCCCACTAGCACTTGCTCAGGCTTACGAAACACGAGAGAAACTCGTTGCAGCACATTCTGATTTAGCTGAAGAGGGGGCCATTCAGACAGTAATAATAAAGACAACAGGAGACAAAATACTGACTCAGCCTCTTGCTGACATTGGTGGGAAGGGACTCTTCACTAAAGAAATAGACGAAGCATTAATCAATGGTGAAATTGACATTGCAGTTCACTCAATGAAGGATGTTCCCACGTATTTACCAGAGAAGACAATTCTACCTTGCAACCTTCAACGTGAGGATGTTAGAGATGCATTTATTTCCTTGTCTGCAGCTTCTCTAGCAGAGCTTCCTGCTGGGAGTGTCATTGGTACTGCTTCACTTAGAAGAAAGTCCCAAATACTCCATCGGTATCCATCACTCAGTGTAAGAGTGATTTGAACTTGTGCTGCGTCTGAAATTCAAATTTAAGTAACGCTGCAACAAACAGGTCCCTACTATAGTCAATTAGGTAAACTCATTGAATTAGTGTGGAAAACTACAACCTGGACATATAGCATGCTCATCCAATTGAGGTTTGCATTACAGTGCATAAAATTTGAATGTTAGCTCACATGCCCCCAAAACTGATTGCTCTTCATCGTCTATGACCTAGTTGGGGGCACACTTGGGACTTAGGCCGAGGATAATCATCCATCCATTCAGAAGTGAAATAAGACATTTGCTTCATTTTTCCCTTGCAATAAAGAATCTACTTGGAATCAGCTGTGGGTGTTTCTGATAATGTAAAAAGTGCTGGATATAACTTGAAGGATAAAGATAGAACTCAAAAGTTGTTAAACCTTCTCAATTTACAGGAGATAAGCTCTAGGACTCATTGCTCCTCAATTGGAAGATAAAGGGTGGTTCTGCCCTAAGGCAGAATAAAAGACATCTTATAAGAAGAAACAGGCGACACGGACAAAAACTTAAAAAACATTACTTTTCTAGTATGAATTGCTCTTGCATCGTATGGGCTGATTGGATCTTAAATGAAATGATTGTGGATAACTGGTAAGCATGTTTATTGATTGACAAGAGATTGATTATTGTGACAAGATTTCAAGCCTTCTCTTAATGGGTTACCAATCAACTTATTTAATGAAGACACCTGACATGAAGCTAACTGAAGTTGATCTTGAAGCAATTCTTGGTCTTTTGGACAGTGAAGCTTCCTTTTTTTTCTCCTGGGATTTTTTCTTTAATTTGTAAAAAGCTGAATGGTGAAAATAAAAGTTTTCTCAAATGTTATTTTCACTTTATGGCTTGTTAAACTTTCTCAACTGTTTATCAATGCTTAGAGTTTCTCTAGTTGCCTCTTTTGCTTTTCATTTGGGTTTTCATCTTAATTTCATCTATTGTAGGTGCTAGGCAATTTTCGTGGCAATGTTCAAACTCGTTTGAGAAAACTGAATGAAGGAGTGGTAAAAGCAACACTATTGGCATTGGCTGGACTTAAACGCTTAAATATGACAGAAAACGTGACTTCAATTCTTTCAATTGATGACATGCTACCAGCTGTTGCACAAGGAGCAATTGGAATTGCATGCCGAAGTGATGATGATAAAATGGTACAGTGCAACACTCTTTTCATGTCAACTTGAAAATGCTTGCATAAAATATTTTTATCTGAGAAGAAAATGCATATAATATGTAAGATTTGATGAATCTTTAAAGTATAGAGAACACTAGATCACAGTTCCAACATAGTTACATGGTTTCTTGGATAGAATGAAGTCGAGATGTGAGCCAGTGTGAAATTCATGGAATTGCAAGCTCATAAACATCAACCTAAGGGAAGAAAAGGTAATAGGATTTGGTCTTCTCTTCAAATTCCAAAAGTTTGACAATCCTCACCTCAAGAGATATTTCACTTTTAGGTACCTGGGTATGATTAAACAGAATAGTTGAAGACTGAGGTTTTGTGTATGTCATACTGTACAGTCTTGTATTAGGAGAACTATGATTACCCGTCACAATTTTGAGGAAACTTGTGTCAGAAACAGTTACAATCAGGAGAATTGGACCTAACCTTTTCATCCAGTAGGAGTTTTAGGCTGTAATAGGTCTTGGCGCCATAAGAACATAGTCTCAGGCTTGAAGAGAATGATAGATTTGGAAGTTCTGGGTTTTCAGATTGCAAGGTGCATAAAGTAATTTAACAATAGATTCAGGATTGCAATTAATAGTGTTTTATGTAATTGCCTATGTGTATCCACCAATCTCCATTGTGCAAGTTTGAACCTACACTTTAAATGCTCCAGTGGTCAGTAGCTGCAAAATTTCCTTCATAGATTCACTTAAAATTTTGATTTTGTTAACCATTGCAGGCTAGTTACTTGGCTTCACTGAATCACGATGAAACAAGACTAGCTGTTGCATGTGAGAGGGCCTTTCTGTTGACTCTCGATGGATCTTGCCGCACCCCTATAGCTGGATATGCCTGCAAAGATGAAGATGGTAATTGTCAATTTAAAGGGCTGGTAGCTTCCCCAGATGGAACTCGTGGTATTCTATCTTTCTTTTGATGATGAAAAGCTGATAAGTTTTATTTTGTTCCTTGATTTTCAATGATGGTACATGCCTGTTCTCTTAACTGCAGTTCTTGAAACTTCTAGAAAAGGTCCATATGCATTTGACGATATGGTTCAGATGGGAAAAGATGCTGGCAAGGAGCTTCTATCGAGGGCAGGACCTGGATTCTTTGATTCATGAACTCAAATATAACATAAGGAAGAAGAGGGGAAAATCAAGGCTTCCAGCTTTAAGTTGAGGGCTAGACTTCCTATTCATCCATCCGGCTAAATGATTGCTGTTGTAACCTTGTTGGTTTTGTTGTAACATAGAAGAGAACGGTTGATTGCTGATATCAGAGTAGATTCTTGTAACATTTGAATTTACTAGAAAGGCCAAAATTTCTGCTCTCTCCATCCATCTCTCTGGGCACATGTAATGCTAGTGAGCAAATTTGGTTGCACGGAAAATTGAAACATAATTCTTTTCTTGTGTAGATGTTCAGGTTTCTCAATGATATTTTTTGGAGGCCCTTGGGTGTTTTTGCTACTACTTTTGAACTATTTCTTAATTTTCTGACTTTACCACGGATTCAACTTTATGTAAAAACTATGGTTCGGTGAACTTAGAACAAGTATAAAGCCGTGGTCTAGTTTTTATAACATCAAGCATGAGCATCTAAGCTTCAAACAGTGACTATGGGCAGGAAAATTTGCTAATAAGTCAGTGGTGCATTTTGATTCGGTTCTCCACGCAACATTTGGCATATTGACAGGCAAGTAAAAGATGTTTTTATCTTCCAGTATATGTTGGAGCATTAACCAAACTTTCTTTTTTTCCTTTCCTTTTGTGTTATCTTCTGATATGTGCAAGCATGGGACAAATCAGGATGGAGATAGAGGAAGCCATCCATGGGAGGTTTCACTTATGGCTTGTGGAAGCATCTTTAGGGTATGTATTTGAAGCTCCTGTCTCTTTCATTGCATATTTTACTCGAGGTGTGTGTGTAAAGCCAACTGTTACATCTATTTTTGTGTAATGAGGATTGAAGCAGCCCAAAAGTACGTAAAGGAGAACTGTATGAAAAGGTTTCAAAACGATGTTTCCATGAATTTCTGTTTAAAAGGCAGAAAGAATGAGTGAAGTGGTTTAGACTTAACTAGTTCGCAGATGGTAACTAGTTTGCAGCCCATCTGTTTATGGTGTTTACCAATACAAGCTATAAATATTACTCTGATGTGGGACACATTATAACAATAATAACTGTCTAATACATAGTAATATTAACTCTTTCAGCATATAAAGAAATCAAATTCTTTACCCTTAACTAGTTGTTGGAGCAGGGAGGTGTAGAAACAATTTGCTGCTTTGGCCGATGGAGCTTCAACCTATAAACCTAAAACAACTGTTGGATTTATAAACTGGCACTGATTGTGATGAAGTTCTAAGATTGAGGCTATTATCTTCATTGTATTTGGCAGGACAAAGCTATAGGAGCAATATCAGAGCATGTGACCAGAAGTAACTGCTGATCTATTTCTTGATTAATAAATGAAAAGCTCTTGAATTTCTCTATTAATGATGTTTACTGAAGTATAATGCGTTGAAGATTTAATGATTTGATGATCAAGGAAATCCAACCATCAGAAGATCCCAGTCTAGGAGGATGTTTGGCATTGCTGAATCCAGAGGTGTGCATGAACATATGCATTGATGCTGTGTTTATATCGTCTTTGAAGCCCCCTGCATGCATTTGTGATTCTATAGCTTGCTTCAGACATTGACCACTAATTCATACAAGAGGCATCTTCCATGATCTTCCAAAACTTTGTCCTCCTAATCCTTATATTGATTAAGGTGGAGATGTTTATGTTACAATCCCGGAAACATTATTATTATTTGATTCTAGCACTGCCAATTTCTACTTGACATATCCTTTCCCGTTGTCTTTCACTTCCTCTCTAATTTTATGAAAGAGGGCTGAGAATTTATCCATCATCAAGCGTTGCTTTGATTACAAAAACATTTTTGTTCTTGGTTATGTTTGATTCAGTTCATGCAAATGAGGTCAAAATGCTGTTAATGTCCTTTTTAGGTCATCTTTGGTTGATAATTCTATTTCTTCTCTTTGGAACTTAATTTTCCTTGCATCTTTCTCCTGATGGTAAATGGCCAAACTAATCTTTAATTGTTTTCTTCTCTTTGACATGGAATTTCAGAAGGGTATTTGCGTCCAAGCATTCTTAGGGTCTTGAATCTTAATAATCGTAATTCTCTTGCAATTTGCCATTGCCTGTCTCCTTATTCAAAGATTAAACTCGGTGGATGATGATATGCAAGCCAACAAAGTAGGGTCTAACTTGATGGACAATTATGATAAATCCACAATGCCTGCACCATCTGACAATCTGAAACTGCAATTTCACTCATGGTGATTTTAACACCTTGGTTTTTTCAAGTCTGGCTTGAAAGTTTGAGGTGTTACCACCAAAAAACTCTTACAAACAGGGTTTAATCGAGGATCATATCCTCCATAAAAGGAAAATATGCGTCAGCTGTTAAAAAAAAAAAAACAAACTTGGTTGAACGTAGATAGGGGCTTGTTGTTGGAAGTAGTTAGTAAAATAAGGGACAGATTGTTAAGGTAGGTGGGAAGAGAAAGATAGAAGTTCAATATAATCTCAGACCCAAACCGATAAAGGGTGTAGTTATTCATTTCAATAAATAATGATGAGAGATTGCAATTTCATCTCCCTGTTTTATCATTATTTAGCTTCTGTGTTATTGAAGAAAAGAAAACAGCTATTCATTTTCCAGATGGTATGACAGAATTAGAATGGCTTAGAGGGCAACTTCTTGTTAGCCAAGAAATGTCTAACCAGCTGGAGAGACTCCTTTGGTTTAAACGTTGGGACTTGATGACCTGCACCTCTAACTGTTACAAACATCAAGCCATCATAGACAATTGTCCATCCACCAACCTACAACGTCAAAATAAAACAATTGTATTCAGAGTTCTGAAAGAAACAACTCAGCATTTGTTAATAATAGCAAAAAATGAAGACATTAGTGCAATAGTTACCTGCTTCTTGTAGTACCAGGGTGACCATTCTTCGGTAGTGTTTAATCCAAGCTTGTTCAAAGTTAACCTTGTTGCCGTTACTGGAATCCTTCCGTCTGTATCTCCACTGCATTTGAGGAAAGTGTACGTGAATTTTGTTGTTGAAAATAACACTATATCCTCAAGTCAGTCGGTGGAAAGTTTTGAAATTATTGTATTATTTACCTGTAGACCCATATGCGAAGGCCCCCAGCTATAAGTTTTTTGATAATGGGAAGAACTGAGGACGGTGAATCTCTCCAAAATGTAATGTTATCACTGCAGGAAAATTAGTCATATCCCAAGAAGTTTAGAATAATCTCAGTTGGGCATGATAGGGAAAGATGGGCATTTGATTGTATAGATTGATAATCAAGAAGATCACATATAAAGAGGGTATGCATCTTTTGATCATTTGGTAGACAAAGTATATTGAATAGTGAATGCTTATATACATAAGTTGGTACCTGCAGTGAGTCCATGCATATGGAATTTTTGTGACATTAGCATGCAGAGCTTCCTGAACGTCTGGCCTGTTCATATATGCCTCGGTATAGTGTGATGCACAAGGATCATAACCTGCAGGTTTCCTGTGCCATCCTTCCTGCCAGAATATGGATTGCCGTTTTAGTAAGGTATTAGGTAGCATCAGTATCTTCAGAATGCTCCCTTAGATTCACATAGTAGTCAATGTTTTTGATATGCATTCCTATCTTCGGATTGAGTCACATCATTAGGTATCAAGAAACGGAAGTATGGGCCAAGACATGATGGGTTCAATAACTAACTTTTGCTGAAATTTTCCTTGCACCTTTTTCTTCTAATTGTTATAAATTGATTCTACGCATGCTTCATTCTCTTCGTTGCTCGCCAGAAAATATAATGATTATCGACTCCGAATCCTTGTGGAGAAGGTTTAAATCTCCTTTTTTGTTTTTGGTTTCCAATAGCTTTTCAGCATACTCTATATGTTTTCAATTATGTGTATTATATATGGAACATTTATGTGAAAAGTTTCAAGAAAGTGTTCAGAACTTACGAATGTTGAGAATAAATGTGGAGCAGCGCCGTGAACGACTGGGAGTTGTCTGGTTCTGGCGGTGCTGGAATTGTATTTCTCACAGCGGGGTACATATAAGCTGTACATGTCAATAATTCGATACACAGCAAAGTAGTTATTAAGGGCTTCGTTGCATGCATCAGATAGATGGTCTTGGCTGAAGTTGCATTGGCTTTTAACATTTTGGTATACTTGATCAGATATTACAGCATGACCCCATGCGTAGTCTATCATGCCCCTTTGGTCTGTTTCGTCATCCAGCAATGCATTTCCAATCTGCATTGTAGTGCAAATGCAACCATATTTTAAAAAATATATATGTCCTGTAGAATTATAATTGTGGTTTGCCAAAGTGAGTTTAGCTTTTCTTTCACTTGGCTTCTTGCTGATCACAGGGAAGGTTTCTCGTTTTTTCCCTACTAATACTCACCAAAGCATGCAGTAAGATGGAGCTCTTGTTCCTCAACTGAGTTCCTAAATATATTTTTCTTACTTACTGACACGAAGTTTTCCTTTCTATTTATTTGGATTGCTTTTGTTTCTTTCAGAATTACTGGAGAATGTCAGCCTCTTTCTCACAAATCAGTCTCAGGTAAAACTGAAACAAATGTGATTTCAGATGACCAACTGAAAAGCTGTGTCTTGATAGAAAAGAAACTCACCATGAAACCCTTGAAATTCATATGATGCTTCTTGGGAGCTATCTTATTCTGATCATAAATGACCTCAGCAAGCTGGGGAACGTAGTGCCCTAAATATAAAAAAAAGGGTTTACCATCAGGTATGTCAATTGAAGAAAGCAAAGGAAGGTGGGGAGTTGAATGAGAACCTGCATAGCTTTCTCCAGAAATGTAAAAGTCATGGGACTTATACTGGGGAAATCTTTCAAACCAGTTGACAAGAAACTTGTATGCATCTTTAGCTAAATCAGAAAAGTAGTTAATGAGACTAAGATTAGTGAAGAATGTGTCCTGCCTAAAGGAAACTAGAGATGCATTACTACGTGTATGTATGTATATATGTTACCTGTAACAGTGTCACCAAGTTCTTTGATATCTCTGCTGGTATTGCTGTAGGAATATCCAACCCCAACAGGAGATTCAACAAACAACAGATTTGCCGCTGCAAAATGGAGAACAACGTCAGAAACTAAAATGTAAGTACCTTTTTTTTTTCCCCTTCTTAACAATAAGTTTAACTGATGTGGTTGGACTTAGTAATTGCATTGGTGTATACTTTTAAGTGAAAAAGAAATCATGAAGTTTCATGTATAAACCTTTGTTCCAGGTGTAAGGATTGAACTTAAGTTTTGGTTCTCCTTTTTGAGGAAAGAAAGGTCCCAACTCCTCTGCTTCTCCATATCCAATTGATGAGCAGCCTGGACCTGATCATGCCATGTTCATATTTCAACAAGATTAAGGACAATTGAGTTATTCTCTTCTCTTACTTTTTGAGTATAATAAAGTCCAACACAATTGAGTTAAGCTTCTTCACATGGATCCTCTCCTCTCATTGAATTCGAATAAACAGTAGGCTTTACACAATCGTACAATATCCTTTATTAGGCATCAGAAGTGAGGGTGATGAGACATTATTTTCAAGTAATCGATAGTAATTTTCTTTGGACTTGTAAATATGATTTTAATCTATATTCTAAAAATAGGATTGAAAATTAAAATAGTGGGAAAAAATATTTAAAGTTTAAAAGGTTCAACTGATATTAACTATTATATAATTAATTAAAAATTAAATAAAATTTGAAAATTTAAAATATGATTAAACAAGATTACTCTTACCTATTGAATAATTTAAGATTTAATTAAAAAATTGTTAAATAAAAATTAATTGATTTATTTCAGTTTATAAGAACTATTTAATTTACTAAAATTGACTGATTCATTAATAAATTAATATATTTTTAATAATAAAAATTATTAAAATAAATCGGACTAAAAAGTTAATAACCGAACCAAAAAATTAATTGGTTTAAAATTTTTGCAGTTGATCCGATTTGTATTAAGAGATTGTACTAAATAGCCAAAAGGTAAATCATCCTCATCCTCATCATTACCCAGTCTGAAATCTCTCAATAAAGTGAGGTTTGGGAAGGTCTGATAGTACGCAGGCTTATCCCTACATAGTAGAGAGACTGTTTCCAGGGCCGGTCATGAGATTTTGTAGGCCCGGGACGAAAGAGAAGATATAGGCCCCTAATATTAATTAAAAATAAATTAAAATTTTTTTAATAAACTATAATTTTTACATGTAATTTTTTCTAAAAATAAAAGTGGGCCCTGGGCAGTGGCCCACCTTGCCCCTGCCCAGGGCTGGGGCTGACTGTTTCCGGTGGACCCACATGGAAGTGACAATAAAAGAGTGATGCAAATTAAAGAGTAAATAAAACATGTTAAAATATTATGCAAATAAAATTAAAATAAATACACAAATAAAGAGAAACTATAGTAACGTTAATAAAGATAAATAGGTAAGACAATACACAAATAGAGAGAAAATAATAATAATAAATAAAACAAATAATAATAATAAGAAGAAGAAGTGACAAATGAGTTGATTGTGATTGTGATTGTGGTTGTGATTGTGATTAACGGCAGTCAACAAAACGTGACAAATGAGTTGATTGTGATTGTAATTGTGGTTGTGATTGTGATTAAACGGCAGTCAACAAAACACACTCAATAAATGATAGATGATTGATAGAAACTGATAAACCATAATTTAATTTGTCAATTTGAGTTGAAAAGTCAAGTAAGACACAACGGTCAACATGAGACTAAAAAACAAGACAAAATTTAAAACAAGATTTTTTTGAAAGAATATTAAAAATTCTAGTATCACCCCTATCAAAATTGTAGATCAACTTCGAGAACTATTCCTCTATTGTAAACGCTCCAAAGCTTAGACTCGAGTGGAGTTACGGTGTTCGTTACTATCATACTAAAAAAAGATACATAAAATAAAAGATAAGGGGAGAAGTCGAATAGAAGCAAAAAAGTAGCTTCAACGTAGTATCAACTGGGAATGTAAATAGTGAAAGTTGTCTAGCTAATTTAATGAAACAAAAGAGTGTAGCTAAGATGTTGTCTAGGCCACCGACAAACAATCCAGAAAGTAAATATAGGAAATTAAAAACCTAGTTTTTGAATTAAAAAGAAAGTGAAAAGGTAAATAAAACCAAAAAAGTGAGGCCAAAGCATGCGCAAATAATAAGTGAAATTAAAATTAAAAAGAAAGAATTTGTCAACGACGCCGTTGCACGCGTGACGGGGACAAGAGAGACCAAATGTCATCTCGAAGATATAAAGGAAACAAGGCTGTACTTATATATAGTGCAGGCTGGTCCCCTTTGTTTGTACTACCCTTCATCACTTAACTAATTAGGTCTCCTCCCCCACGCCGCGTTGCTTCATTAGAGAAAGTATTTGACTTCTTTTGACCTCCTCTCTTTTCTTAGTATGTCAAAACAAGATGCCCAAAGGATTCTAGTTATTGTCTCAAATTTTGTCAAATATAGCAATAAAATTAAAATTTAACTCAAATCTGATAATTTATACTTTGATATGTTGAAATTATCATACATAATTTCTTTTATATTAGTAGAAATTTTAAAATCTACATATTAATATTTAGTCGTTGACACGTAAAGTCTGAAAAGGTCTGATAGTACGCAATCTTACTCTTAACTAACAGAAAGACAAATATCTTTATCATTAAATAAAAATATATGCAAATATTATAAATTACTTATAATATAATCAAAATCTCATTAAATTATGAAGTACCTCCACTTCAATTTCCAGTGGATTCCCTCAAATGTATGTCAAATATTAATGTTTCTTGAACCTCTCCTTCAAATGCCAATTGATTCCCTCAATTGCATGCCAAATATTAATGTTTCATGGAATCAATGAATGCTAGAGAAGTACCTCCCTCTTGAATGTAGTCTTTTGCATGAAGGCAGCTCTAAAATTTGAACATTGGTTCTCCTGCTTGGGATGTGACTAAGCTAAGCTTGTAAGTGTAATTACACCAATTTATTGTAACTGAACTTGGTCTTATATATATGAAAAACGAATGTTTGGTTTCTATGTAAATTCTTGCATGTAAGCATTAATTAAGAAAGAAGTAGGTGGAGCTTAATTGCAACTAGTTTGGAATAGACCTCCGGGGCATCTACCCCCATGTGGGTGTCTTTTCTTGCTGATGAATTATTCCTCCTAATACGACAAACCAACTCAGATGTAGTCCAAAGCTTTTATACAATTCTGTTCATCTTCCTACTCATTAGATACCTTACACTCTCCTCTAGCCCCTCTGTTGACCAACATGTTCAAAGGGATCCATTGTTAAGTATAGTCTTCGACGCTTGTTTAGAGGTCATTGTGACTTTCAAAGTATATTATTTGTTCTCTTTATATTCTCAAAACCCTTCCTTCTTTATGTTTTATGGTCAACTTTAGTTCCTTCTACGTATGATATAGTGTTTTTATCTTCTATATATAGATGTATATGGTCTTCCCCTTCCAATGTCTCTTTAGTATAATAACCAATTTTACAAGTTTGGTGACACGACCACAAACAGAAGGTTTCAACGTCACAAGGCAAGGGATTCTTGTAACTAATAAGAATGCATGACCGAAAATGACACATGTAGGAAGGAATTCAGTGATCTTGCAGGTTGAACGTGGAAAATGATGTTGAAGAATCATGATAAAATACTTAATATCTACTAATCCTCAATATAAAGAAGTGAAAATTTTATATAGATATCCTGGAAAATGGCAAGAAAATGTAGAACTCGTGCTATAAAAGAGCAGTATGAGGAAACAGTCATGTACTAATTTATAGCAGAAATGATTCGTTTCTATAGTAAAACAAGTATCAAGACATACCTCCATTCAGCCATAAAAGAACAGGTTTTTCTTTTGGGTTCTTGGTAGCTTCAAAGAACCAATAAAAGAGTGCTCTTCCATGAGTTACGTTCACTGTAACATAGCCTGCATAGTGCTTGAAACCAACTTTAGGCTGCCCCGGGAGTCTGATCACTCTATCTGCCTCTTGTTGACCTAAAACTTCTTCACTTAGCTTCAATTCATCATCAATATCTTCTCTGCGGATCACTCTAGTGGCTGAGTTGACTACCAACAAAAGAAAAAGAGAAAGAAGAAGAAGAAGAAATGAAGACAACTTAAAGGAAGCCATTAGTGTCAGAATGGATTTTTCGGATATCCCACTTTTTATCTGCTTAAGTTTCTGTATCTGACTCAATACTTATATAAAAAAATGGTTGTTGGGTTATGAAGTATAAGGAAGGCCAATGAAGAGACAGATAAGAATCATCTGTAGTATTGCTGTTTATGTCTTCTCTAAGGCATGAGAGGTTCAAAAGCAACCTTTCTATATATTCCCTTTCGCTTTTAGTAAAAGAAACTGGTTTTGGAAGTATATAATCAGCCTACAAAAGCGAGGAGTGGTCCCCAATGCTGTGGCTGTCGCTTGAATTATAAGTATATGGTAAGGGATGGACCATTCAAAGCTCTTTTATTTCTAAGTTATGAAAAAGTCAAAGAGTCTTTACTGTGATTGCGATTAACGTGGACAATGAGTTACGGTCAATTGCTTGAGGTTGAAACTTTTGACACCTTTTTACACCCACGTTACCGCCATTAGGTAACTTACTCGTTCAATTTGATGTTACTTGTGGTATTATTTTTACAATAATAATAATAGTAATAATTATTATTATTATGTATTTGCAATGGAAAAAGCTTGATTGATTTTGCAAATTCTTATTTAATAGGACTTGTGTCTCGGTTAGCATACCTAATATTTTAATTACAATCTCTTTTGTGTATCTTAGATTACATGGCTATTGATTTAGGTTTAGTTTGAGAGAGCAGTAACGGTTGACAGCCTGCTGAAATGATAAGAACTTATTCTCTATAAGTACTTATATGTTTGAGATTGTTGTTTTGGTAACTGTTGAAACGTGAAAATAGGTATTTGGTAAGTGCGGCTGCGGTTGCTGAAGAGATAAAATGACTAAAAAGCTTAATAATTTAATAATAAAATTATAAATAATAAAATAAAAAATATAAATAAAATAAATTTAGTAAATAAAATATTTTATAAAAATATATTATTAGTCATATTAATTAAGAGTATTATGGAAAATAATACTTGTAGTAAAGGTTATTAATGGAAAGTAAAATTTTCACCGCAGAAGCAGTTTCCTACTACAATCCTCTCTCTGTTTATTGATTTCTGTGGTAGCACCGTGGTTTTGTCCAACTTCCGGTTGTTCACCGCAAATCCAAACATTTGACTGCATTTGAAAACTGTAGTGAATAAGTACTTATTCCCACCGCACCGCAGATCCCAACGTAGCCTAAATATTGACATAAATTACACGCCTCAAGAGAGAGGGCCATCTAGTGAAAGATAAGGTAAAAGTTTAGCTGTTAAATATGCCACCTACTTCTCATACTGGGGGTTAGCAGATACTCCACCCTCCTTGCCACTAAAGTAGCACAAATATCATTTAGGATTTCATCCGCTACCTGATATTTATCGACTGCGATTTGAGTGTGCACTCTACAATTCTTTTCTTTCTATAGCTGATAAATAGAGTGAGTGAGAGCAGCTTTGAAAAGGATGACGTTGGCCTTACCTTTTTGTGTCCTATTAATAAACCACTGCAGCATCCCTTCTGAATCATACATATTAGTCTCAACTCCTAACATATGTTGGATTATACTCCAAACACCTTTGGAATATTCACAAGGGAAAAAGAGATGATTTCGGTCCTCATCGACTCCATGGCACAACACACACTTCTTATCATCCACATTAAACCATCGGCATTTTGTTTGAAGCTGATTTTTAATGGTTAGCCAGGCAATAAATGATGCTTTGGGGTTCAAGGACTACTTCCAAATAAGATTAAACCAGGGGACTCGTCTGATATCCTAGCGAAAGATATGGTGACAAGTGGCATTGGTAAAACCTCCACTCGGATTCGGTATCCAGCATATAGAATTTGGTTGTATAGTATCCCTTAGGCAAGGAAGGTGGGTCTGCAGTAAAGCAAAACCTCTGAAGTTATACCTCCATTCACCTACGGAGAGGAGTTCTGATACTCTAGCTTTTATCAGTAAACGTGTTACACCCCAACTCCCGCCGGACCCGAACCCGATATCGACAGTGATACCCGAATTCGTGCCCCGCGAGGGTGGCGTGTCACATCACTTAACACTTCACTAAACACTTAGCAAAAGTCGGTGTGATTTTTTTTTTTTTTGAAACTCTTTTAAAACGCTTTGCACTAGTCACTCATTTTGTGTCCACTTTTTCTTTTCAAAACACTTTGTCCAATTAATCAGAAATCAGAACATGTCACAATACACTGAAAAATCACAACACTTTTATTAGCCACTTGGGCCCATTTCCAATTTCACAAAATACAATTATTTCAATACAATTTCTCAAAATTAACTGTAATAATTAAATACAAATCAATAGTTTAATTTGCGGAAAATACAATCAAATATCATGACACAA
>JANZXP010000194.1:6679812-6690690 GCA_027576715.1 Erythroxylum flavicans
GCCACCCTCGCGGGGCACGGACTCGGGTATCACTGTCGATATCGGGTTCGAGTTCAGCGGGAGTGGGGTGTTACAAATCCTTTACAAGTCTTGTTGAAGATTAAAAAGAACCCTCACAAAATGTATCTTAAGCAATCTCCCTAATTGTTATAATTATACAACTATTTTTTTCCTCTTGCTCATATCAATAAATAAAGACTTAAAATATGTTAAGTAATGTACATATACACTTTTAGCCTTTCAAGGTCTTAGCACCTTAGAAACAACAACTTTCTTTAAACTCATATATGGTCTATTTATACTCAAAACAACCTAAATTGATAGATGGAAACAAAGCTACTGTTGCAGCAATGTTGGTCGACCAAACTAATGTATTGTTCAACTAGTATAAAAACAAACTTATGGCACATTAAGCTTTTACATTTCGTACTAGATTGATCGATCATTAAGACAATGGTATATCAACCAATGTACCAACAAACTCATAGTACACATTATTACTATCTTTCAAGAGACATTGGTTGACTACATGTATACAAAATTCCATCATGCCCAAAAGTAAGTTTTCCCAAAATTTTTAAAGTTCTTTTAAAGTTTAAAACATATTCTTTTGAAAAAAATTTTATTTAAAACAATTTTAAAAGTTCCTTAAAATTTTATTTAAAACTAAAAAATTTTCTTTAAAGATCAAAATAAAATTTCTCTTGATTATGAACAGATTTAGGTATTATACCTTATTATTATATAGTGATTAAGCCCTAATTTGTTGAAATGACCAAAATAAAGTTACAGAAAGTATTATAATGATTTGCTTAAGTCTTGATATGCTTGATTCATCCTTATTCTTAGTTCTTTACTTAAATTACATAAATTCTCCATTTGTCCATTTTCATTATCTTTTGACTGTTCAATTGATTCAATTGTCTCTTTTGCTTGACTATTCCATTGAACTTGATAGCTCACATATTAACTTACTAATATCACTAAAGATGGAAAACATTATTAGTATCATGCTTTGTTATCATCAAAATTATGTGTCAAAACCTTATTTGGTTCAACAATCTCACTTTTTTATGATATAATATTTAGTAATATTAGAGAACATAAATGATATTAAATAAGTTTTCTTTATGTTAAAGGAATATATAAAGCATGCTCTCCGTTAATTCATATATTATGAAATGATCAAGTTTCAATATCATCATTCTATCCCCCTTTTTTGTCAATAATTAAAAGGCCTATGATATTTAAATTTATAAGCATCAAAAGAGAAAAATAACTAGCTTCCCTCTCTCCCTTTTCAAAAAACTATCAAATGGGCAAAGAGTACATTCCAAGAATTTGTCAATCAAAGAGAAATTCTTATAATTTTCATATAACAATTTTAAAAATTAATCTATCTTTCTCACCCAAGTACATGCAAAATTGCCCTCTCCTCTTAAATATCCATAATAAATAAATATGATCAAATATTTTTAATACAAAACTAACTGAGTTACTTCCTTATATATATGTGTATACACACACACACACACACACACACACACACACACACACACACACACACACACACATATATTCTTCCTCAATTGGTTCAATAATTGGTCTTTTGATAACAATTTTCTTATTTGGCTTATGTAAGGGGTCTTCGTGATTTTATTTTGAAATTAATTGCTAGATGTATCATTGATATTTTTCATTTTATATCCATACAGGTGGTATCAATTAATGTTAATTGATATTGAACTATAAGGCAAAGAAATTAATATATTATAAGTATCCAGATATATTTTGCCATTAGGAGTTAGTTCTTAAATTCTTTTCAATTTATATCTTTTGGATTTACTTAATAAACATTCATTCAAAGAGCATTTTCCATATATATGTATATATACATAATCTTAACACAAAAAATCATATTACATGATGGAAATGAAAGTGTTAGTACTATGTAAGAAAGATCTATAAGAATATAGCTTATGTGTATTTTTGGATCTTAATGGAAGATGTGAGTAATATAATGCTCTCTTTTAGATATATAGGGATAAGTGTATCTTCTTATATGATAACAACAAATGGTTTAACATATGACATACTCTTTTAGTATAAATATGACCTATAAGAACTGTGAATATGTTCTAAGTTATTGGATAATGAAATATGCTAATTATGAGTTTGCTTTATCTTATTTTGATTATAAAAGAAATAAATATACAAAAATATATGTGTGTGTGTGTGAGAGAGAGAGACAGTGAGAGAGTGAGAGTGAGAGAGAGAGAGAGAGAGAGAGAGAGAGAAGAATATTACATGCTCTTTTGATATAACCCTGCATGATTTTTTATACCTACTTTTACTTTGTAAACCATGTCTTCTAGGTTTAGAATGTGAACCATAAATAAATATATGAAATTTCTTTTTACCTTAAGACCTAGAAGTTGATGCATGAGCATTAAGTTTCTTATGTCTAGAATTGAATTCTATATGCTTATTTGATGATTTAAGCAATGGCTCCTCATATACATCTTTCCACTAATAAAAATTGTCTTAGTATTGGATAGTGCATTTTGATAAGTGAAACCAATTATATGCTTATAATTAGAGTTATTTTAGACTTTAATATTGAAGGTTTTCACTTTTAAAGTGAACTTAGGTAATGATTCTTTGAGTACATTAAGCTCTTTCTTTAATGAACCATACGTTTAGATTCTATTATGTTATGTATGTCACATTTTAATTTTTTATTCTCAATCATATATACATCTAAGAGTTTTTGGACCTTTTTTATACCTGGAAGATACTTTCTTCCTTTTTATGCTTATGGCTTTTAAATATTCAAATAACTAATTATATGAAAGAATAATGTCACAATCATTATTATCATTATAATAATTTGAAAAAGAGGCTATCTCATCACTATTAGTCATAAAGCATATACTTGTCTCCATATTTTAAGATTAATCATTGTCCAAACTAGTATTATCATATGTAGCCTTAAGTGCTTTCTTTTTCGTATTCAATTATTTGTCCATCTTCTTCTTAAACTTTTTTTTATTTCTTTATGATGAGCTTCATATCATCGTCATTACTCTCACTTATAGAGGTCTTCCTATCATTAGCTTTCTCATCATTTGATGTTTAAACACCACTTCTTATTCATTCAGTTTATTCATTTGTATCTTATAGATGAGGAGTGATCCAACTTGTTCTTTCAATAATAAGGTGCTCAAATCTTTGGCTTCTTGTATTGTTGTCATATTTACCTCCCAAACCTTTATTGCAAATCTGAACAATTTTCTCACTGATTTAAGATTAGTATAGGTTTTACCAACACCTTTAAGAGTTTAATTATATAAATAAAGCAAGTATACATATTAGAAATTTCCTTATTTATCTCTATGTTAATTAGCTCATATTGATGCACTAATAAGTTCAATTTACTCTCTTTTAATCGAGTATTGTCCTTATATGTGATTTTAACTATGTGCCATATCATGTGGGAGGTTTCAGATACAGACTCCATATTGAATTCATTTATACAAGAGCATAAAATGAAAATATATATCATTTTGCACAATGATTTTCTTATCATTATCTCTTTACTCACTTCTATCATTTGTTACTTTAATCTCCACTTTATCTATAACAACAATTCTTATTAGGATATAAGGACCATTCTTTATAATCTCCAAATATCAACCCCTTTGGTTAAATGAAGTGTTTCATCTTAGTTTTTCTATATAATTGTCACCTTCAAAGAAATGGGGTTTACTTATGCATCAACAACCTTAGCTAAAAAGTGAATCAAATTAAGCCATAAAAATCTTTGCTCAAATTTTGCTAGAAATCTAAATGCAAATGTGCATATTCATTTTTTACCCTATTTATAAACTAATGAATAAATTGTCTATTCTAATGAATAATTATGCCAAATTCATATATAATAATTACAAAAAAATCACAATAATAAATAGAAGAGTATAGAAAAAAGAGAGATAAAATTAATTTATTATAATTCAGCCAAATAATCCTTGGCTTATGGCTTATGTCCACTCCTCAAGCACCATATGGAAATACACTTTCTTCTTCTTTAATAGGTGAAAGGCAACCTTTTATATAAGATTTTCTTTGTGACGGAAGAAGAACTTTTATACTCTTCCTTTTTTTCCAAGAATGAAGAGTAACATTTTACAAATCTTATTCAAGGTTAAGAGGAATCTCATAAAGTTTAACCTAAATAATCTTCCAAAATTTCTATAATTATGTAACTCAAAAGCTTCTTTTACACACACCAATGAATAAAGGCTCAAAATATATTATGTAATGGACATATGCACCCTCTACCCTCTTGAGACTCTTAACAACTTTCTAATATGCCCAATAAGCTTCTTATAACTCATATGTGATTTATATATTGGTAAAATAATTTGGCATACTGGTCAACTGATATATTAACTAATATTGATACAAACTCAATATATATGAAATTTCTATCTTTTAGACTACATTGGTCAACCAATATATAACATTGGTCGACCAATGTATTGACCAATATACTAATAAACTCATGGTACACATTTTTACTAGCTTTCAAGAGATATTGGTCAACTAGACCTATATATTGAAAAAAAACCTCTTATAACTTATAAATGGCATATATATACTGAAAAGAACCTAAATTAATCATTAGAAACAAAAATTAGTCATTATAAGTGATATTGTCAACTAATCTAGCAAATTAGTTAATCAATATGCCATATTGTTGTAAAGAGAGTGCAAAAAAGAGTACAAAAGAGAATGCAAACAACCAGAGAGAGAAAAAGAAGCAAGTCACGTGAGAGTTAATATTAATAGCTAACAACCATTAAGGGTAATTTTCTTACCTATTCCTAAGTCACCTTCCTTAACAATTCAGGTAATAAGTGACCATTACCACCCAGACGTTAAAGGAAGTGTTAAATCTACAACCTCTCTAACTGGTTAAGCCCTTTTAAGGCATGCTAAAGTGGTACAGAATAGTTCTCCAGCCTTGATCCCTCTTGCAGTGGAAGAACGATTAGTTATAGAGGAATGAGCAATAGCTTCCCTTCTAGAAGTAAGTGAGATGAGCAGATTATGGAAACAATTTATCGGAGAACAAGCTAATCATGATAAATTTATATTCATTCCTAATATCATAGATGAGGAGACTGGTATAGTCAATCCCCCTCTGAAAATTCTAAAAATCGAGGCTTGAAGATGGAGGAATACATTAATGGAATATTTTATAGAAAAGAGACATCTTTTCTTACTAGTTAGTAAGTGGACAGAGGAATACTAGAGCATACATTATTTGTGGACCTTATTGATAAATCAAGAGGGAATTTTCCTCTTCAGATTCATAACAGAAACTAATTAAATAAAGTGTTGGAGATAGATCTCCAGCATCGTCAAAGGAAGCCATCGTTGTTACAAAGGTGGAGACTAGGTATGGCTTTGGAAAAAGGTAACATAAAGAGCAGAATTTTATGGGTGAATTTTCGCAGTATACTAATTGAGTACCAGTCTACTTCTAGATTGAGCTATCTAGACGTGAACTAGTACTAAGAATAATTCTCTTGCCTTAATCCCTCTTACAATAGGAGAAGGATTAATTGCTAAGGAATATGCAATATCTTCTCCTCTAAAAACATGTAAGATGAGCAAATCATAGAAACAAGTTATGGAGAGACAAGCAACTTAGGAGAAAATCATATTTTGTTCCTAGTTTCATATATCGAGAGATTAGTATGGTCAATGCCCCTTTAAAAATTTTGAAAGTCAAGGCTTGAAGATGGAGTTACGCACTAGTGGGATATTTTAAACAAAAGAGACTTCCTTTTTCGCTAGTTAGGAAGTGGGCAAAAGAATATTGGAGCAAACATAGCTTGAGGACTTCATTGATAATTAAAAAGGACATTTTCATCTTCAGACTTATAATAGAAAGTGTTGGATATGGGTCTCTAGCATATATAAAGGAAGCCATTGTTGTCAAAGAGGGGGAGACCAGGTATGACTTTGGAAAAAAAATAAAGAGCAGACCTTTATGGGTAAATTTTTTTTCATATTATACTATTTAAGTATTGGTCCACTTATAAATTGAGCTATTTATCTAGCTCATTGGGTAAACCTTTATACTTAGATGAGACTAACGCTGGGGTTAAGTAGATTGGTTTTTGTAAAAGATTGCTTAAAGTTGGGAATTGAAAAGGAACTCCTAGACTTTATTAAAATCAACATACTCTTTGAAGATGGTGGAAAACTTAAAAATAAGGTTGTTTTATCAATGGAAACGATCCATAGCAAAGGATAAGGAAAAGGTGAAATGGAATAAGGAGAAAGGAAATGAAAATTAAGTATACAGAGCTACTGCTAAATAATGCAAACTTCAAATGTCTAGCAAAATAAGAAGCTGGTAATAGGTAAGTGTTAGGGTATTGCATAAAGGAAGATTGTTGTTGTTGTTGTAATCAATCCACTAGTGAGGGTCAGTGCTTAAAGAAGAGTGATAGAGAAATTTAACCCAAGGAATCGATAAAAGATAACACTCAAAACATGGGGGCATTGAATACATGGAAGGGAAAATACACCTGACCATGAATCAATGGATATAGGCAAAGAGGATTTTCTCAACCCTGAGGTAGGCACTTCTACATCTAAAGATGAGCAAATCCTTGTTAAAGATATGGGAAAGTTTGTGGAGGATAATACCATGAAAAGAATTGGAAAAAAAAACCTAAAAAGAAGAGGCCTTAGGGCCTATCTCCTTCCCTATTGTCATTGTTTAGAACATGAGGGGCATAAATTGCCCTAAGAAATAACAAATGGTGAATAACTTTCCAATGTAAAAAAATCAAGGCCAATAAAATAGAAAATTAGTAACGGATTCTTGATAAGGGTTGGAACCTTATTTCCAATCACCAAGCTTATTATAATGGGCATATTATCATGACTGTGGAAAGGTGAATGTTCGTCAGATTGTCATATTTGATCATTATATCCACAATGTTGTGTCTTTAGTTAATTTCTAAGTGTTGGTAAAAAAATGCTTAATTTATATAGCTAATTTTAGATTCAAAGAGTAGATCTATAGAGGGAACTAAAGGTTAGGAGTGAATTTATAAGGTCTTTTTAGATTACATTAAAATATTTTAATCATATTTTTCTCGCTTAGGAAGTTGAAGGAGATAATTTGAATAAGAAAAGTGATAATTGGAAGCTAGGTAAGTGCTTCAAAAATGTAGCTCTAACTAACTTAAAGTATTGTAAAGGTTTCTTCACTTAAAACAACAAACAAGACGATAATCGCCTGGTAAGGAGACTTAAGTAGTAGGTGATGAAGCTTTTTTTAATGAAAGCTTCAGGATATCAACAATCAACTTAAATTGATGCATAAGGAAAAAGTGATTGATACAAAAGGATGCATCCACAAAGTAAAGGACGAATGGTGAAAATGTGGCTTTGGTCAAATGCTCCCAGTCACCAGAGAATACTATTCATTAATGGGGCAGAGGGTAAAAATATGTTGGATGAAGGATGCAGATAAAATCACAAAGTTCTTTTATAACTCAGTCTTGAGTAAAAAGAACATTGAGAAATTATGCTTTCTTAACAATAATAAAGTAAAGTTGATTAATGGATAAAGGGAAATCAAGTAAATGATACTATAACATTTCAAAAGCATATTAGGTTCCCCTAAAAGCAACTAAGGCTATTCGGATTTATCAAAGGAGATCATCTCGAACTTGATCTCTCCTCAACAAAAGATAAAGTTGGTTAAACCTTTTAGAGCCTTGGACATTAGGAAGGTGGTATTTGACATGAAATTTGATAAGGCACCTAGTAATGAGGCATTAAGTGCCTACTTCTTTCAGTAAACTTGGAGTTTAACAGGTTAGAAGATTATAAAAGTCACTCTAGAGTTCTTCGATAGGGGTAAATTACTTAGGGAGTGGAGTAGAACCTTTTTGTGCTTCATTCCTGAAGTGCCAAATGTTGACTCTATCAATGAGATTAGGCCTATATCATGTTGCCACATTGCCTACAAAATTATATCCATACTTATTACTTAAAGAATGAAGGAAGTGTTTAAGCTAACCATTTATCCTACCCAATCAAAGAGCAAAGCTTAGGGGATAACTGTTTAATTTAATTAAAGATCTTGAATGGGTACAAGAGCAAGAAACCATTGAATAACTTCTTTATGAAGCTAGACCTTTATAAAGCCTATTGCTTTGTGAATTAGATATTTATGATTGATTTAATTATAAACTTTAGCTTTCCAAAAACCATGGTATCTTGGATAACACAATGCAAAACATTAGTGTGATATTCTATACTAGTGAATAGGGAATTAGCCACACAATTTCAAAAAGTTAACGGACTTAGACAAGGTGACCCAATATTTCCTTATTTATTTAAAATTTTTACAGAGGTGTTGACGAGAATGATACCTATGATACTAAAGGAAGATAATAAGTTCTCTTATCACCATAAGTGTAAGAAATTGAACTTGTTTCATCTAATGTTTGCAAATGATATCATTCTCCTTTGTGTAGCAAAACATATCTTAATCAAACTTCTCATAGAAACCATGCTTAGGTTTAATAAAAGGATTAAATTCATTAAAAGTTTTTGTAATTTGGCCTATTATCAATTTACCCCCTGACTTATAGAAACTATCAATAACCTCCAATAGTTTTGATTTTATAATATTTGTCCCCCTACTGCCAACTTTCATTGGAAACACTAATTACAAACTCCAATACATCATCATGTAGTGCCATATGTTATACCAAATGTACTTCTACATAATAAAAACAATTTAGTTTTGGAATTTTCAGTTAATGCTTTTAATAGAAATTGACAAAAGGAGGGATGGGTGTTATAAAACCAAAACTATAAAGTGTTATCGATAGTTTTGAAAATTCAAGGGGTATATTGATAATATGTTAAATCATATGGGGATCTAGTGAATTTAATCCTTAATAAAATCTCAAGTTTGTCATTAAATCTAAACAAAAGTTTCCTTTTACCTATGTAGGTACTATACATTAGGTTGAGAACATTACAATGATTGCAGGTCTTAAAGTCCATTGCCATTTAAGTACTTAGGAGTCCCAATCTCTAATAACCCAATGACTCAATTGTATGGATATGTAAAATACAGGATTTTCAATCCTAGCAGGAAAAGGAGGGAAACGGATACTCAATTTAAAGTGAGTAAACTGAATTCTATACTCGATCTCATCTACTTAGGAGTCCCAATCTCTAATAATAGAATTACCATTAATGACAGTTAATCTTTGTTGGATTCTACCAGGAAGAAGATAAATCATTGGACTTGTAAGTTTCTCACGTTCGCAGTGAGACTTTAATTTGTATTTGTGGTTCTTGAATAACTTAATTGACATTAGTGTAGTAACTTATTTTTACCCATTATCCTGATCAATAAAGGTAAGAAGAGGTGATCAATGAAGTATTTGGTCTAGAAGATTAGAGGGAGGTTCAATACCCAAAGTAAGTTGGGGTAAAGTTTGCTAATCCACAAAGAAATCTGGGATAAGTTGATGCTCAAACTAAAAATGTGAAGTTGTCTAAAGATTTAGTGCTATCGATGTTAGATTAGTGCCTTAAAGGCAATTACCTTTAGTGCGTTTTGTATAAAGTTGTGTACAAACTTTATTTTCAATAATAAAGAAAAGCATATTTTATTAATTTGGTGTTCATTCTTTATGAATTGATATTGATCTATAAGCAAATTAATAAAGTCCATGATATATGACATAGCATGAAGGAAATTATGATGTGATCATATTACTGAGATTCCTATCATATGCAATTATGTCAGTATCTAAATTATTCCTAGTCATAGGATTAATGAGACTGGACATCGTTAATCCGGATGAACTAGCACATGTCAAACTCCTTGATTTGATAAAGCAGTGGATCTCAAAAACTGTAAAATGAGATGTTTAGAGTTGAGATGTGGATGCTTACTAGAGGTAGTAAGTACACTGGATGACCTACCATAAGATCGTCACATGGATGTCCTATTCTAATGTCAGTGATAATCTCATCATAGCAATGTTGCAAGTATCCTTAAACTTGAGGTAATCAAGGATATCTTGGATACTGATTCTGTGCTTTGATTCCATTCCTTGTTCCCTTGCAGAGGTCGCTCATAGGGTGGTGATTGGGTACAACTGTAGGTATTCAAAGGTAATTGAGTAGCAAATAGAGGATTCACCACTTCTGTGATGGTAGAAGATGATAACCACGACCTCTTATCGGGATCATTAGTTAGAAAGCTTTGGCTGGAGTACATGTGTCATAAAGAATGTATTCATTGACATATAGAGTAATGAGTCCCAAGACGAGAACTTATATCACTTGGGCTAGATTTGACGTAGTCATTCTAGTGAGAGTTGACACTTTGTCCATACTCGTAACCAAGTGAGGTATAGCATGGTGAAAGGACGAATTGCACAACAATTGTCTATGGGAGGGTTAATGAGATGGTTTGTGATGAGCACGGGTTCATTTGTCAAACCACTTACTTTCCGATCAATTGGGGGTCATGATTTGTTGCTAGATGCCACTTATGACTTGCTTGGATTAAGTGTTAATCCAAGTGGCCAACATAACCAGGAACCTAATGGGTCACACACATAACAGTGACTCGAAGGATTCGGATAATGGTTTTAGATAGAGATCCATTGTATGGCGAGCAATAGAACCAAATGGATGATCGGGATATATCCCGATGAGATCGATACGTCGATATTGCTGAAATAAGTCTCCGGTGCTTTTCTATACCTAGGATCCGGTAGGACCGATCTTGGTGTGACTGGACCACCTCAA
>JANZXP010000194.1:6698849-6717834 GCA_027576715.1 Erythroxylum flavicans
ATATGCATGTCATGCAAGTCTTTATGATCACGCGTGTATTTATATTCTAACATTCTTTCTCTCTTCACATTTAGGTTAATTGAAGATGTCTTCCAGGGTGAATTTGTGCTATTTATGGATTCTAATAAATTAAGTAGACCCAATTTTCTTGATTGGTTGAGAAATCTGAGAATTATTCTCAGATCTGAGGAGATAGGCTATGTCCTAGACATTCCATTTCCTGATCCCCCTGCTGCTGATACTTCTAATGAGGATCAAAAAGCACATCGTAAGCGTCTCAAAGATAGTGACATGGCTACCTGCATCATGCTAGCCTCTATGTCACCTGAGTTGTAGAAGTAGCATGAGTCTATGGACGCTAATATCATAGTGTTTCATCTTAGAGAGCTTTTTGATGAGCAAGCTTAGTTTGAAAGGTTTGAGACCTCGAGGATGCTCTTCATGACTAAGATGACTCTGGGGATATCTGCAATGCAATATGCACTAAAAATGAATGTTTATATTAAGAGGTTGGCCACCTTGCGTTTTGTTATGGACTATGAATTAAGTATTGACTTAATTTTGGTAAGATTGTCTGATAGTTATTCACATTTTGTGTTGAACTATCAAATGATCCAAATCTCCACGACAATCCCTGAGTTGATCAATCTACTCAAGACAGCAAAGCAAGCTATCAAGAAGGATAGCAAGCCAATGCTAGTGGTGGACTCTTCTTCTTCTGGTTCAAGAAAAAAAACCTAAAGAAGAAAAGGTCCAAGGAACCAAAAGGAACTGCAGCCAAAAAGAAACCCAAAGAGATTGCATCGAAAGGAACTTGCTTCCATTGTGGCAAGAATGGCCACTAGAAGCGAAACTGTAAAGTCTATCTAGAATCTTTGAAGAAGAAGCAGGCATTAAATGCCCTGGCTCCTTCAGGTATGTTTGTCATTGAAGTTAATATTCTTTCTGATCATAACATATGGGTATTAGATATTAGTTGTGGTTCACAGATATGTAATGATATGCAAGGCCTCAAGGACAGTAGACAGCTCATGAAGGGAGAACTGGACCTACGTATGGGAAATAGAGAAAAAGTTGCTACATTAGCTGTAGGCACTTATTTTTTGTCGCTCCCTAGTTGGCTTGTAATTAAAATGGATGGTTGTTATTTTGTACCTGTTTTAACAAAGAACATATTGTCTGTTTCTTGTTTACATAAAGCTGGTTTCCATTTGAATTTTAATAGCAATGGTTGTTCTATTAGTTTGAATGAAATGCGTTATGGTACTATTACATTATGCAATGGAATTTACATATTAGATATGTCGCACCCAATTATGAATGTCAATGACGCGAAAAGACATAAACGAGATAACTTAAAATCAACTTACTTATGGCATTATCACCTTGACCATATAAATGAGAGACGTTTAGCTAGGCTCCACAAGAGTGGTAGTTTAGGGTCATTTGATTATGAATCATATGACATGTGTGAATCTTGTTTATTAGGCAAGATAGCTAAGTTACCCTTTAAGGGAAAGGGTAAACGAGCGACCAGAGTATTAGACCTAATACATTCAGATGTATATGGTCTGATGTCCATCTATGCCAGAAGTTGTTTTCTTTACTTCATTACCTTTATCAATGACTATTCTCGATATGGGTATTTGTATTTGATGAGATACAAATCTGATGCATTTGAAAAGTTTAAACAATTTAGAAATGAAGTAGAAAACTAACTTGGAAAAGGTATCAAGACACTACGATCCAATCGAGGTGGGAAATACTTAGACCAAGAATTTTTAGATTATCTCAGGGATAATGGGATTTTATCTCAATGGACTCCACCTTACACACCACAAAATAATGATGTGGCTGAAAGGAGAAACCGAACCTTGTTGGATATGGTACAGTCGATGATGGGCTTTGCAAATTTACCAAAATCCTTTTGGTATGCACTCGAGACAACTGTTTATTTGCTAAATAGAATTCCATCAAAGGCAGTTGATGTTACTTCATATGAGATGTGGACTAACAAAATACCTATCTTTCTCATTTTAAAGTTTGGGGTTGTCCCACTTATGTGAAGCAAATATAGTCAGATAAGCTTAATGCGAAGTCTGAAAAGTGTTTGTTCGTAGGATATCCTAAAGAAACAATGGGATATCAATTTTACCATGTTGAGGAATAAAAAGTGTTTGTTTCAAAGCATGTTGTCTTTTTAGAGAAAGAGTTTCTTTTAAAAAAAGACAGTGGGAGAAAAATTAAACTTGAAGAAGTTCGAGATGCTCGAACAGATGCGAATTAATTGCTTGAACCTGGGACTGTGACTCATACAGATGAAGAAATAGTTCAACCTTCTTCAACACAGAAAGTTTGTAGGTCATGTAGGATATAATCTATTCCCGAGAGATATGGATTTCTCGTGATTGAATAGAAAGATGTATTGCTCATATAAGATAATGAGCCTACTACCTATGAAGAGATTCTGAAGAGTTCAGAGTCTAAGAAATGGCTTAGCGCTATGAAATCAGAAATAGATTCCATGTATGAAAACCAAGTACGGACTTTGGTTGAGATACCCAAAGGAATAAAACCTATAGGGTGTAAATGGGTTTTCAAAGAGAAAACCGGCATAGATGGTAATGTGATTACTTATAAAGCAAGGCTTATAGCCAAAGGTTTCCGTCAAAGACAAAGAATAGACTACAGTGAGACCTTCAGCCCAGTAGCAATGCTTAAATTCATTAGGATACTCCTAGCCATTGTCACTCATTATGATTATGAGATATGGCAAATGGATGTGAAGACAACTTTCCTAAATGGAAATCTAGTCGAGGATGTTATATAACTTAACTAGAGGGCTTCATCTCCTATGATGGCGAAAAGGTATGTAAGCTTCAGAAATCCATCTATGGATTGAAACAAGCATCCAGTTGGAATATTTGCTTTGATGACATAATCAAAGAGTTTGGTTTCTCACAAAATCAGGATGAACCCTGTGTGCATAAGAAGGTTAATGGGAGTGCAATCGTATTCCTTGTGCTATATGTAGATGACATATTACTACTAGGAAATGATGTCTCCTTGCTACAATCTATGAAGATTTGGTTGTCTAAACAATTTTCCATAAAAGATCTCATTGAAGCAACTTATATTCTCGGGATAAAGATCTATAGAGATAGATCATAGGGGTTGCTTGGTCTTTCACAATTAACATACATAGATAAGAAGCTGAAGAGGTTTAGCATGAAGCAGTCCAAAAGAGAGTATCTTCCCATGACTCATAAGATAACACTCTCGAAATCTGTGTCCTAAAACATAAGATGAGAGGAGGCGCATGAATATGATTCCGTATGCATCTGCAGTAGGATCTATCATGTACGTTATGCTATGTACAAGACTCGATGTATCATATGCTCTAAGTGTTATGAGCAGATATCAATCGGATCCTGGTGAGGGTCACTGGGTGGCTGTCAAAAACATCCTCAAGTACTTGCGAAGGACTAAGGATGTTTTCTTGATATATGGAAATGGAAATCTAAAAGTGAGTGGGTATACAGATACCAGCTTTCAGTTTAATAAGGATGATTCCAAATCTCAATCAGGTTTTATATTCACACTAAACGACAAGGTGGTCAGTTGGAAGAATTCCAAACAAAAGACGACTATCGATTCAACAATCGAGGCAGAGTACAATGCGGCTTCAGACGCAGCAAAGGAAGTAGTTTGGATCAACAATGGAACTATTGTGCAGGCGAAGGAACCAAGGTCTCATCAACGGTTCAAGCACTTACTTCGTAGATATCATCTGATCAGGGAGATCATTGGTCGAAGTGATGTACAGATAGAGAGAATTCCCACCGAGCAGAATATTGTTGATCCATTGACAAAGCCATTATCATAGAATAGATTTGATTCTCTTGTACTTACCTATGGTATTAGATACCAAGACGATTGACTTTAGGTCAAGTGGGAGATTTGTTAGAGTAGTGCCCTAAAGACAATCACCTTTAATGCGTTTTATATAAAGTTGTGTACAGACTTTCTGTTCAATAATAAAGAAAAGCATATTTCATTAATTTGGTATTTATTCTTTATGAATTGATATTGATATATAAGCAAATTAATAAAGTCCATGATATATGACATAGCATGAAGGAAATTATGATGTGATCATACTACTGAGATTCCTATCATGTGCAATTATGTCAGTATTAAATTATCCCTAGTCATAGGATTAATGAGACTGGATATCGTTAATCCGGATAGACTAGCACATGTCAAACTCCTTGATTTGATCAAGCAGTGGATCTCAGAAATTGTAAACATGAGATGTTTAGAGTTGAGATGTGGATGCTTACTAAAGGTAACAAGTACATTAGATGACCTACCATGAGATCATCACATGGATGTCCTATTCTAATATCAGTGATAATCTCATCATAGCAATAGTGTAAGTATCCTTAGACTTGAGGTACTAAAGGATATCTTGGATACTGATTTCGTGCTTTGACTCCATTCCTGGTTGCCTTGCAAAGGTCGCTCATAAGGTGGTGATTGGGTACAACTTGAGGTATTGAAAGGTAATTGAGTAGTCAATAGAGGATTCACCACTTCTGTGACAGCAGAAGATGATACCCACGACCTTTTGTCAAGGTCATTACTTGGAAACCTCTGGCCAGAGTACATGTGTCGTGAAGAATGTCCTCATTGACATATAGAGTAATGAGTCCCATGACAAGAACTGATATCACTTGGGCTAGATTTAATGTAGTCAGTCTAGTAATAGTTGACACTTTGCCCATACTCGTAACCAAGTGGGGTATAGCATAGTGAAAGGACGAATTGTACAGTAATTGTCTATGAGAGGGTTCGTGAGATGGTTCGTGACGAGCATGGGTTTATTTATTAAATTACTTACTTTTTGGTCAATTGGAGGTCATGATGTATTGCTAGACGCCGCTTATGACTTGCTTAGATTAAGTTTTAATCCAACTGACTAATATAATCGGAACCTAATGGGTCACACGTATAAAAGTGACTTGGAGGATTCGTAAAATAGTTTTGGATAGAGATCCATTATATAGAGAGCAATAGAACCAAATTGATCCCGATGAGATCAAGATATGTCCCAATGAGATCGCGACATCGATATTGTTGAAACATGTCTCCATTATTTTTTTCACACCCGGGACCCGGTAGGATCGATCCCAGTGTGACTAGACCATCTCAGTATTATATATATATATATATAAGTGTAACGTGGAAGATAAGAGAGGTTAAGCATTTATTGTCTTTAAATAACAAAAAGACAAAAAAAGCGTGTAAAAGGATGACAATCGTGAAAGATTGTTTAGGAAGCTAATTTTCACTTAACTCTCTTATCTTTCTCATCTTCTTCCTTTCCATTTTTTCTTTAACGTTTTTTCTCTCCATAGAACAAAGAAGAGAGCTAACACTCTTGTCTTTGTTCGAGCCATTTCCGGATCAAAGAGTTTGATTCGGTTAGTTTCTCCGATCTGCGTAGATACTGTTGGAGATGGTCTGTTTTGGTCATTGTGGTTAGCGACAACCCGATGAGTAGAAGATCGAAGAATGAAGGAGACTACTCACAAGGTACATGGTTATTTTATGAATGCTTGATTTGTGTAAATGCCATGAATTCCTATATATATATATATATATATATATATATATGTGTGTGTGTGTGTGTGTGTGTGTGTTATAAACATGTATGTGAGTTCGGAATTTTTAGCTAGGTTTAATGGTATTTCCTTATATAGGCATATAGATCCTGGAATTAAGGAAAGTCCCGGAACAAATTTTTTTATTTTTCCGCACCTTGTGTATATGATGCACGCACCGGGATTTTCCTACAATCCAATCACATAAAAACAACATGATAAGTTTGTAGTAAGAAAAGACAATTAAGGATTAGGTAGTGACCCATTTTAGTAAAAGTGTAATTCATAGCTAGGGGACCTGGTGTACTGAAGTTTTGTAAGGATGTGTACAACTAGATGCTATTTATATATTAATGAAACCTTTACTTAAAAACAATGTTTGCCAACCTAAAGGAAGTGATGGTTTGGATTCAAACTAGAGGGTAACTAATAAAACTAATGGACAAGAGGATATGGATTTTATTTATGGACCAAAATTCAAATATGAGTTAGGTGGATTCACTCCTATATAAAAAAAAATAGAAGCTTTTAGAGCATGAAAGACCAACCTAGCTTTTTTGGCCATTTAGGATGAGAAACACTTTTGAATAAGGATGAAATTCAAGATTGGAAATGGAAATAAAGATTGGTTCTGGTGTAATAACTAGAATGATCTAAGACCTTTATCATGCTGCATAGAATGAATAATCTCAAATTACTAATTTATTTTAGTGGAAGAGATCATCAAAGATGGGGAATGGTTCTACAGGTATAAAGGATTTAACTAGGTAATGGATTCATTACTTGATTATAGCCTAAATGTGAAACAGGAAGATAGGTTAACTGAAGGATTAATAATTCAGACATGTTTACTAATAAATCATGTCACAACCTATTTATAAAGATGAATAGTAAGGCATTTTGGAAAAGCTTGGTATGGATAAAAAATAACAGTCCTAAATGTTTGTTTGCACTTTGATTAGCAATTATAATCAAATTGCAAATGTTAGACAGAGTCAAAGGAAATGTTTTGAACAATCAATTATACGTGTTATACAAAGAGGCAACTAAAACTAGAGATTGCTTCTTCTTTTAATGCCACTTTGCTAAATAAGTTTAGAACCAGACATACAGTAGATACATAATTAGAACCACATAATTTTTATGCTTATAATTCATGACATGGTTAGAAGATGTAACATGCACCCATATTGATAATGAAATAACCTTCAAACTGGTGTTAGGTGGGGGGTATATTCTCTTTGGAAGAAAAGCAATAAGAGATGTTTGGCTAACTATGAACTTAACTCTTAGACTTCTTATAAGAATACAATGTAGTGGGTAAGAGACCAACTTATTTCCAAGATAGTAGAGAAAATGAGCCTCGTGTTGGTAGATGAATGAATTTCACACCTATAAAGAACTTATATAGCAAGGAAAAAGGAATTCAACTATTCTGCATGGTTAACATGGACGTCAATATATATAAGGAGTTACTCACACACATTTATGTTTTATTATTTGGCTTTAGATGCATAGTAGCTACTGTTTAATTCCTTTGTTCCTTTGTTGATCACATGCTTTACATGTGAGAAAGCTCTTTATTAATCTATTTGTTTACCTTTTTTTTTAAAGTAACTTATTGGTTGACTAATGTATCAAGTGCTATCGATACAAACTCATGGTACTTAAAATTTTTGTCTTTCAGAATATATTTGTTGACCAATGTCAAATATATTGATAAATGTACTAACAAAGTAACAATATATACTTTTACTAACTTTTAAAAGAAATCAGTCGATGACACTGATACATAGGTTGACCAATATGCACAAAAGCAAGTTTTCAAATCTTTGCAAGTTCTTTCAAAGATCAAACATATTCATTTAACAAAAACTTGATTCAAAATCATGTTAAAAGTTTCCTAAAAGTTTGTTTAAATTTCAAAAGATTTTCTTTAAGGTTTAAAACAAATTTTCTCTTGATTATGAAAAGATTTACGTGTTATGCCTATATACAAATGATCATGTATTAATTAAGCCTTTAATTCATTCAAATGACTATAATAAGTATACAAGAAGGATTACAATAATTTTTGGATTACCATAATTTTTCAAGAAGGATTACAATAATTTTATGAGTCTTGATATGGTTGATTCCTCCTTATTTTTAGTCCTTCACTTGAATTGCATATATTCTCCACTTTGCTCATTTTTCTCATCATTTGATCGCTTAATTAATAAGATTGACTACTTTGCCCTACTAGTCATTGAGCTTAATCTTTCACATTAACTTATTAATACCACCAATGATAAAATTAGTAGTAGTAGTATATTATTTTATCATTAGAACTATGAGTTAAAACCTTATTTGTAGAGATGAAAAAATTATCACAACCTAACTTGGTTCAGCCTAGCTTAATATAAATTCAATGGGTCAGATTTGAGTTGATTGGGCTTTGAACTAGGCTCAATTTGGGGGTTAGCCTGAGGCTTTAACCTCCATCATAAAAAGATATTATTTTGGGCAATCCGAGTAAGCTTAAGTTCAAGTTTAAAATGTCCAACTCGACTTAGATCAAACTTTAAGTTTTGAGTTAGACACAACAAGTTGTTCCTTATGGGTTGGGGTTGGGATGGATCAAAGACAAGCCCGACCTAGTCTGTTGTCATTCCTACTCATTTAGTCTAATAAGAAGTTTCTAATAAATGTTAAGCGACCATTTCACCACAATAGCTTAAGCTGTTGTGTGGGGTCAACTTAATTGGTTTTATATATTCACTAACACACCCCCTCAAGTAAAAGCCCTTTGGGCTTGAAACTTACACAGGCTCACTCTACCTTGTGCTGAATAATAGGTGGGTGGTAAGATTTGAACTCATGACCACTTGATCACAGGGGCTCTGATACCATGTTAAGCGACAATTTCACCACAATAGCTTAGGCTATTGTGTGAGGTTAACTTAATTGGTTTTATATATTCACCAACAATAAAATTTTTTAAAAGATCCAAATTTTGTAGAAAAGCTTTGACTTTCCTACTGAATTGTTGGTCTAGTCCGACCTGTAACTATCCTTATTCACTTAACTTAATAGGAAGATTTTGAAAATTTTCTTTTAGAGAAGCAAACTCTCTAAATGAGTAGATATTATAAAAAATATTTGATTTTCCTATTGAGTCACTTTTGCCTAGAATGAAGTTGGGTAAAAATCAACAATGGTGGGTTTTCTATTTTGGATTTTTTTCTTTTTTTTCTTTTTGGTTATTTTATGTTTCTTTTGGGTAATAATTTTTTGTTTCTATTAGGGTTATGGCTATTTTAGTTTATTTGACATGAAAATGGTTTAGTTTAGTTTTGAATTGATGTCAAAGGAAAATGAAGCGATTTGGAAAAGGAGATTTGTTCAATTTGGATTTGGCAATTCAAAGAGTCCTCCTTACAGCTGCAATTCATTGGCATTGTTGGAGTATCCAAAACTAAAATATGATGGAAGTTTATTGGTGTAAATGGAGGTGGTCAACTTAAATGGTAATGATTATGATGATGATCATGAAAAGGAATGTGGTATTGAAGATGGAGAATTTGATGTAATGGTATTGAGAAGAATGGAGAGATTGATATAGTAGTAGCAATGGTTAGTCCATAGTTAAAAGGTGGTGGGTTGGGATAATAGAGGAGATATAAGGATGCAATATAATATTTTAATTATTGAAATAATAAAATTATTATAAAATTAAGAAAAATTTCATATTAGCATTCATTGCACCATGTTGCCTAATTGGCATGCCTTCCAGATGGGTTAACAATCTAATACTGCAAACTTAATAAAAACATAATAGAAATAGGTTTTATAATGTAAATAATACGATTTTATAATTGTTAAAGTGTAAAGTAATACTAGAGATAATGATATGACTAGGGGATGCTTTGAATCTTTGGCTTAACTATTTTCATAAATAAATAAGTAAAATTTTCATATAGAATTATTATGTTAATTTAGTTTTTAAAAATTTAGTTTGATCTTTATAATTACTCACATATTTGATTAAGTATTTTCATATTTTAACTTATAAGATAACTATTTGTTTTTTAGAAAAAAACATGTATTAATTTTATTTTTATCAATATATTATTAACTTGTAATGATTACAAACCGCTTTAAGAATAATAATTACATGTAATATAAAATTTATAATTTTGTTGCTATCATAATATATTTTTATGATCTTTGTTTCATAAGATAATTAATAAGAATAAATTTAAGATATATAAATTTGCAATCAATAAATTAACTGCAAGACAGAAAATAATAATATTATGTAATAAATATTTTATAACTCTCACCATATATCAACTTGCTTTAGTTATAACAAATTGTTCGTAAATTTTCTTTACTTTTTTAATCATATTAGATTAGGTTAATGTTTGAGAGATAATGGAAAGAAGAATGTTAACAAACAAATCTATCACAATGAAAGTAGATGATGGCTTGAAAGAAAGATTTTGTCATTTGAACCCACTTAGATAATATGTTGGTTTCAACAATTTTATAGTATATTATTTAGTTTGAATAAAATGGGCCATAAGTAAATACTTGATTTAGAAAATAAAAAATTAAAATTGTTGGAATCTTATATTATTAAATGTCCAACCAAACCAATTCAGAAAGTGAGCTAAGGTGGCAAAGGTTGGGTAGCAATGAAATGGGTGAAGAGAGAGTAAGAGACTGTTGACGTGCGCAGCAACCAATACAAGACCACCTTTGTATGTCTTAACTCAACCTCCCACTTGGTTATTCTGAAACCATGCCCTCCATTCTGCTTCTACTTTCAATCCCATTTTGTTTATGTTGTACTTTGTTGATGTCACCAGTATCCTCCCATCTGTGTCACCATTGCATTTTGTTTAGATACAATACACTCACTTATCAATAATAATCCAGCAAAATCATGTAAACGAATGTTGTTAATGGATTTCATATGTACCTATAGATCCATATACGAATTCCAGCATCTAAGAGCTTCTAAATAGTGGGCAATACTATAATTGTTATGTCATTCCATCCCTCGATCACTCAGCTGCACATATACACCATCACTTGGTAACTAAAATTCTTATGAATCTTTGCCTTTAAGCTTTAGTCAATCCAAATTCAGGTCTATTTCATCTTGCTAACAACAAAATTCAATCATATGAAAAAAAATGTTGTGTTTTTTTATACTCATTTCTTTACATTTTTATTTTATAGGTACACTATAAACATCAGTGATAGGTAAATGATAAAACCTAAAAAGTATAGTTAGTACCTGCATGAGGAGTAAGAATATGGCAATTTGGTTACATTGGCATGTAATGTCTTCTGGACATCTTCCCTGTTGAAATACATCTGAGCATAGTCTTCCGTACACGGGTCACCATTCCCTGATGCCAATATATTATTCCTCAGCTCCGAAAAGTATACTCACAACTACATTAAGAAGAAACCAAATTAATTCCTAATCCTATAGCCCTTTTCCCTATTAAGTCTCGACCATAGTATACCTGCAATCAAGGGTGGTACTACTTGACAACAAAAAAAGCTTAATCATAATTAGAGTTCAGTTCCATGCGAGTTTATGCACTCTCCCTAATAACAGATGGTAACATTCCTTTTCAATTACAAGCAGATTTTGCACAGAAGGATCAGCACGAAGTTTGGTAGATATTGTTAAGCATTAAGTTTTGGTAGAATGTTTTTTCTGTATATTCTCTCAAAGAGGAAAGGATATAAATACAGAATTACAAGATACAAGCTTGAAACATATCCTAAATTAATGGATTACATCAAGGAACTTACTAAACTTATCATCCTATAATTGTGATAATTACAAATATCCCTACAATCATGCCGACACTCCCCCTCAAGTTGGTGTGAAGATGTCTTCTAAGCCTAACTTGTCTAGAGATTTTAGAAATACTTCCACAAAGACTCCATGTGTTAAAACATCAGCCAATTGCTCACTGGATCGAACAAAGGGAATTTCCACCAACTTCTGGTTCAGATTTTCTTTGATGAAGTGTCTATCAACTTCAATGTGTTTAGTTCAATCATGTTGAACTAGATTACTAGCTATTTCTCGAGCTACATTTTTATCACAGTATAAAAGCATAGGATCTTTCGGTGTAAGCAACAGTCTAATCCATAAGAGTTCTGATATTCCATGAACTATGCCCCTACACTCTGCTTCAGCTGATGACCTTGTTGTTACATTTTGTTTTTTGCTTCTCCATGTGACCAGATTTCTAGCTACGAATATGAAATACCCAGAGGTTGATCGATGATCTGTGATATTCCCAGCTCAATCTGCATCAGTATACCCTTTTACTTCTACATGCCAATGTTTCTTAAAGGTCAGCCCTTTTCCTAGTGTCGTCCCCTTTAAATATCTTAAAATCCTCATAACAGCAGCCATGTGATCTTCACTCGACTTATGCATAAACTGACTCACCACACTAACAGCATAGGCAATGTCAGGCCGAGTATGTGATAGATAGATTAACCTCCCTACTAACCTTTGATATCGATCTTTGTTTGTTGGAACTTGATCTGTGTAAATGGCAAAGTGATGATTCCGGACAATTGGAGTATTGGCCGGTTTACACTCTAGCATATCTGTTTCAGACAAGAGATCAAGTACATATTTTTTCTGGGACAAGTATATACCTTCTTTGACTTTGCGACTTCAATCCCCAAGAAGTACTTCAGACCTCCTAAAATCTTTCACCTCAAACTTAGAAGATAAATACTATTGCAGATTTTTTATTTCCCTCCTATCATTACTTGTTACAATCATATCATCTATATAGATGATTAGAAGGGTAACTTTATTACCATTGCGCTTAATGAACAAGGTATGATCTGAGTTTGCTTGGTGGTGATAGCCATTTCTCTTCATAACATCTGTGAATTTCCCAAACCATGCTCTTGGTGACTGTTTCAACCCATACAGAGCTTTCCACAATTTGCACACTTTGTTACTAGGTTGAGAAGTATTAAAACCAGGAGGAATATTCATGTACACTTCCTCTTCTAAGTCCCCATGCAAAAAAGCATTTTTAACATCAAATTGTTTCAACGGCCAATTAAAGTTTGCTGCCAATGATAATAAAATTCTAACTGTGTTCATCTTCGCAACTGGGGCAAAAGTTTCTTGGTAGTCAATGCCAAAAGATTGTGTATAACCCTTCGCTAATAACCTTGCCTTGAACCGATCAATTGTTCCATCTACGTTATGCTTGAGAGTGAATATCCATTTGTAACTGACTGGTTTCTTTCTAAATGGAAGAGACACAATGCTCCACGTGCCATATTTCTGCAGTACATCCATTTCAACTTGCATCGCTTCTGCCCATTTTTGATTTTCTAGAGCTTCTTCAACCTTTGTAGGTATCTTAATTCTTTTCATCTGTTTCACAAAGGCTTGGTGTTGTAATGACATCTTGTCAGTAGTGACATATTGAGTGATAGCATATTTTGATTTTCCATCAGGAGAGTACCTGTCAGGTGGTTTACCACGATTCTGTATAAGAGGCAAAGAGTAAGGTGTAGCAAGTAATACAAGAGATTTAGAGCTTTCAGGACTACTTACCTCAGGAATATCCATTGGCTCTTGAACGTGTACTTGAGGAGAGGAAAGGGCATCTTCAACTTCAACATAGTTGTTGTTTTCATTACATGCATCACGAATGTCATGCTCATTAGGTTGACCAAGTTCTCCCTTTGAACCAGAAAACTCCATCTATTGTACTGGAAGATCAATCTAACTATAGTTGTCATGATGCGTCCCCCCTAAGAACTAGAGGTGGTTTGATCATTACAGAAGAAATATTCTGTTTCTGATAAGTTAACATCTATACTAACATACATATATCAGGTAGAGGGGTGATAACATCGATAGCCTTTTTGATGAGGATGAAACCCTAGGAAGACACACCGCACTGCACTAGGATCTAGTTTAGTGCGTTGAGTCTTATGGAGATGAACATATGCTATCACCCAAAAACTCGTGGGTCCAATTTCAAAGAAGATGGAATTTGAACATGCTTTGCAAGAACCTGTAAAGGGCTTTGAAATGTGAGAACTCATGATGGCATCCTGTTCATGAGATACAGAGATAAGTAACAACATCAGCCTAATAAAGTTGAGGGACATTTGCACCAGTAAGAAGTGCTCTGGTTATTTCAAGTATGTGTCTATTCTTGCATTTGGCGATTCCATTCTGTTATAGGGTTTGGGGGAAAGTAGTCTCATGGAGAATACCATTGGCTCAGAAAAATTACGAGAGTTCAGAATTTAGATATTCTCCACCATTATCTGATCTAACCATTTTAATTGGAAAAGAATACTGAGTGCAAACCATGTTGAAAAAACTATAAAATAGCACTGACATCACTTTTATATTTCATAGTGTATAACCAGGTCATTTAAGTGCAGTCATCTACAAAGGTAACAAACCACCAAAATCCATAATGAGAAGTAATGAGAGCAGGTCCCCAGACATCTGAGTGAATTAAGTCAAATGGGATTGTTCTTTTATTAAACTTAAGGGTATGAGGTACAGTGGCTTTTGGCCAAAATGCAAACATTACATTGAAGAGAATGGTTTGAAATATCAACAAATAAAGATGGGAACAATTTTTTTAGATAACCAAACGATGCATGACCCAATCGATGATGCCACAATAAGATATTTTTTAAATTATCATCACTGCAGCTTCGAACTTGATTAACATGACCAGTTGCAACTTCATCTACATAGTAGAACCCTTTCATCTTAGTACCACGCCCAATGATCGCCTAAGTCCGGATATCCTAAAGCAAGCAAAAAGTGGGAAATATTAGTACAACACACTCTAATTGTTTAGTGGTTTCACTAACTGATAGCAAATGGTTTGATAATGCAGGAACAAGTAAGTAATTATGTAAAGGAAGAGTGGAAGTAAGAGCTATAGTTCATGCCCAACAACTGAGGTGGTCTCCCCATCAACAGTCACAACATTATTCTTGGAAGGTGAAGTCAAGTGCTGAAATAAATATATGTTGTAAGTCATATGTTCTACGGCTCCTGAATTAATGATCCAATCTGTATCTTGTGTGGTAGATGCAGAACAAATCATGTCTGTATTACTTGATTCTTCTAAGGATAAGTGATTGTTTAGAGTGAGCAATTCACCAAGTTCAGTGTGATCAACTTTGCTTGTTGCAATGGCAGCTACACTTGGTTCATCACCTGTGCTAGTGGCTACCTTCACTTGAGCTGGTCGTTTATTATTTCGCCTTTTATTTTGTTTTCATTTTTCTAAGAACCAATCAGGATAACCATGGATTTCAAAGCAAGTATCCTTAGTATGACGTTTTCCATTGCAATGGCTGCACTATAACTTGTCCTTTTTAGCATCTTTAATAGCTCGAAGAGTGCTTTTGGAGTTGGAGGAGATGGTCTTGGAGGTCATTGCCATGCGTGATCCTTCTTCAGGCTCTCTTTTTCTAGGCATGGTTACTTGATGTTGTGCCTCTCGTCGAACCAGATTAAAACATTCTTCAATGCCTGGAATAGGTTTCATTCAAAGAAGATTACTTCTAATTGGATCAAAAACTCATCTAATCCTACAAGAAAGTCATATATTCGATCTTTTCGAATTTCCTCCTATCTAGTACATAGATCTATGGTACATACCATTTTGATAGGATGACACCTATCAATTTCTGGCCATACACACTTTAGCTTAGTGTAATAGAGGTGTACTGGTCGTCCATTCTGCTTGGTCCTGGTGGCTTTATAACGTAACTCGTAGTATTGTGACTCATTCTCTCCATCGTAGAACGTTTGAGTGACACTATTCCAAATGTCTTTTGCTATTGGGAGATCAATGAATAGACCAAGAAGATAAGGTTCCATGGTTTTGAACATCCATCCTCGCATAATTGCGTCCTCAGTTCACCACTTTGCGTAACCATCGTCCTCCTCACCCAACTTTGGGGTCTGCCCAGTTAAATATCCCAATTTGTTTAGTTCTACAGCATGAACTTCTATCATACAAGACCAAAATTTAAAGTTTGTTTCTTTTAATCTAAAACCAACAGGTAAGGTGTTGGAGGTAGGTAATTCGATTAGGTTTAGGTTTTGGTTTATAACTGTGATAGCTGTTTTGTCTTTAGCCATGGTGAATCTTTGGTTTTAAGATTATGAAGAGAGAAAAAAAAGGTTAACTGATTGTGGTATTCAGGGATCGGTTCATTACTCTGATATCATGTTAAACATTGAGTTTTGGTAGAATGTTTTTTCTCTATATTCTCTCAAAGAGGAAAGGATATAAATACAAAATTACAAGATACAAGATTGAAACATATCCTAAATTAATGGATTACATCAAAGAACTTACTAAACTTATCATCCTATAATTGTGATAATTACAAATATCCTTACAATCATGCCGATAGATATTAGACTGGTACGAGTGCTGATGCAGCTTTGAGTATAAATATTATAAGGGTCGATCTTGTATAAGCTTCCAACAACTGGTTGAAATAGTTTAAACAATTGTTACTTGGCTCGTTAAGGCATCTCTTTGTATTGTAGTAGAGTCTATGACATTATTGCACGACTCCATGCAGAATCCACCATCCCAGTTACAACCGTTTGATCATTTATAATTTATTTATTTATTTTGTTGTATTTTTATAAATTATTTTAATTTTAATAATAAAAATATTTTCAAATTCGATAATTACTTAATAAATATATTTTATATTTAAAATATTTTTAAAGTATATAAATTTTCATATAAAATAAGTTTCAATAATTAAAGCAAATATTTTAAAAAATAATTTTTACTTATTTAATTATTTATTTTAATAAAAATATAATGAACTTCTACTAATATTATTAATAAATATTAAATAAGATAAAATTTTATTTATTTATTTAATTCATAAAATTATTTTATCTCTCAGTTTTGTTTTTGTTTTTATATTATTATTAAGTAAAAGTGAAAGATAATTCGTTTTAAGATAAAAACTGAAAAAAGAAATCTCAAAATAAAAGCAAAACAACTCCAAATCCTTTTCAATGTACCAAAAATAGAGAAATAAGCATCAATCATGCGCTTTGAACTTTGTAATACTTTCTTTCGTCAGGATTAAAGTTTTGATAAATGTATTAAAATCTATTAAAGAATATATGAACATTTTCTATAATTAATTAATTACCTCCATTGAGCAAAAAGGACAAGAACAGGCTTTTCTTGGAGGCCTCATCTTGAGCTTCAAAGAACCAGTAGAACAATGCTTTCTGGTCTTGAGGTCTGAGTTTGATGTAACCTGCGAATGTCCGGGCAACTCTGTCACGCTGTCCACCTCTTGCTGCGATGCTTCTTCTTCTGATTCATCAGCAACCACAAACGTTGTACCAATTAAGCACACAACACACCAACAATACCACTATTATTACTTCACAAAACTTGCTCACCATATCATTCAAACTATAGTTAATTGATGATGTGTTCATATCTATAGCAGTGAATGTTCATATATTGCATTGGAGATATCCATGAAAGCATTAAATGTTTAATACAAACGTCGATTTTTGGATTTGCAACGAAAAGAATTTGTTATGTATGGAGATTATGAACCCAATTAATAATGAATTTAACGTTTAAAAAGATTTTTCATTTATGGAATAGACACACTTGTTCAATAAAAGAATGATATTGAAGAAAAGAACAACGATCCCTTAGTCTCTTCATTTCAAGTGATAATGTACATAGATAACAATCTTTTAATACTATTATAATTCTTTACTAAATCTCGTAACCATGAACATGAAATGTAGTATTACACCTTAAAAATTAAGATAAAATTCGTTAAAGTTAAAAGAAGGGTAAAAGGAATGAAGTTATTTTTACTCTCAAAAATTTAGAAAATTCCTTAACTTCTGAAATTTTTTGAAAATTTTAATTTTTTTAAAAGAACTTTTCTTAGACTTTGGATAAAAAATAAAAAAGAAATACATCACACAAGAATCAATCAAATGTTACTTATACGACGACCTAACACAATTCTTACATGACATATTTATATCTGTTTTAAAAAGTTAAAAGATTAGGCTAAAACTAGTTAAAATTTAGATTTGAATGAATTTTGGTATGAGCTTAAATGTTTTGATGAGTAACTACAAGCTAATACTTGTAGATCAAACGACAAATTTATTTATTTAGAAAAGAAAATTTAAATTTATTGAAAATAAGAATTTATTTAACAATACTTAGAAATCAATTTTTAAAATGAATTATAAAATTAAATTTTATTAAATCAATCTTAATTAGAGAAGTTTCAAATTAAATTTAAATTAGTATATTCATAAGCTGATTAAATGAGTTTTTAATTAAATAATATATAATTAAAAATACATATTTGATTAAATTAAAACTATTAGTGCAATAATAAATTAGAAATAATTTTATAATTGAATTAAATTAATTAAATCAATATTAAATTTAATGATTAAAAAATAACGATTTTTCATTCTTTTGAGCTTTTTGGCTCTATGATATGCTTATATTGTAGGACATATTTCAACTTATCATTCAAAAGTATTGAATATTATTTTTTTCTCAAACTGATTTCAAAAAAATGGTTGTAATGAGAACCTTGCCTTAGCGAGACTTTAAAATGATGATGATGATGATGATGATGATGGTTGTAATGAGAACCTTGATTTCAATTTAAACTCTAGCCCAACAAAATCCTTTGGATTTCATAAAGGCATAATTGGATCATTACCATATGATACCAAGGACAAACCTAATGTTATATCTTCTATTAGTGAACAACATGATACAAGGTTTCATCTTTGCTAGTTATATATCACGGCTTCTTCACTCCCATAAGATTTGAATTTTTTTGCCTTAAAAAATTTTTTGGGATCATGATGAATTATTTTTGGAGATTAATTATTTATTACAATGTGAGTAAAATTTTATTTCGCTAGTTAGTAAAATAAATGAAGAAGAATGTATTGGGGGCATTCTTGGCATGTAACTTAAGTATCAAAAGAGCCTAAGTTTATAAGGAAGGGTAAAGTGGATTTTTGGGACTCATTAAGGGTAAAATGGGAAAAGGAATTAGAAGAGTGAAAAACAAGAATGGAAGAGAAAAGAAGAGAAAGAAAATAAGAAGAGAGGTTTTGAAGAAGAGTGAAAAGAATAGAGCTTTTAGCTATGCCACAATTTTTCTAAGGCTTAAAGAGAGAATCTGAGGTTACTCAAGAAGGGAAAAAGAAAGAGGAAGGAAAGAGCCTT
>JANZXP010000194.1:6720329-6777665 GCA_027576715.1 Erythroxylum flavicans
AAAGCATTTGTATTGTGTAATTTGAAATGGGCCCAAGTGGCAAATAAAAGTTTCTGTTGATTTCTTTGTGGTTGTATGAAATGATTATAAAACAAAGTGAACGTTTTGGTTACTGATTTTCTGTTCTTTATGTTATGGTTTTAAAAAAAAAATTATACCGAGTTTTAATTGTTAAGTGATGTGACACGCCACCCTTGCGGGGCACAAATTCGGATATCACTATCGATATCGGGTTCGGGTCCAGCGGGAGTGGGGTGTTACACTAAGACATATATGGCTAAGTTATACTCGTAAGGACTTTTATGAAGAGGAAGTACTATAATGAATTTAAGTGAAAAGAGGAAAGGACGCCTTCCACAATTATTAGGATTCCAAGAAGAACTAAGGCCACCTAAACTGGGAAAGGAAAAGAACCTCCCATAGATAACAAAGCTTGCCTATGTCTTGTTTAGCCATAGATATGATGTTAATTTCCACAATGGTGGAAAGGACAATTTTCTATAGTTTTATATTTAATAGTTTTGCAATTTTAGATGTTATTTATTAAAAAATAAAATTTATTGTTTAATAACATCATCTAGTTCTTATAATATCTATGCCAATTGTGGCAAGCTAGACTTGGTCATATTGGATAAAATTGATTAAATTGATTGATCAAGCATATTTTCTTTGGAAGACATATATAAAGTAAAATAGTATACTTGTAAACATTGTCTAACTAACAAAATATCGCGAGAAAAATGAACATTTGCCTATTACCTATTGGGGTGATGTGTCATTGATGATCAAATATACACTTGATAAGGTGCTTATGAAATGATATCTTAAAACAATTTGAGATATCAATATGTAAGAGACCTAATTAACCATGTTTAATTTCTTGAGGATGTGCTTGTTACCTATATTCATGACCCCTTTTATAATTATAAGAATTTAGGTTCCAAAAAGAAGAAGAGCATCTTTAAAAGATATTTTTTATCAATATGAAGAATATACGTTTAAAGGTGAATAAGATAATAAAAAAGTAACTAAATCTGTATCATAAGTTATCTCATTCTTAGAGAATGATTTTCCAAAGCAAGAAAAGATAGTTCAAAACTTATTTCTATATGAGAAACTGAATTAGAATGATCTTGTAAGAATTAAATGGTATTGATCTAAGTGGGAGCAATTTAGAAGATAATGAATTGGTTTTTGATCAATGAAAATTGCAACCAAGTGGGAGCTCTTTACCATTATCTAATTCAAGTGGGAGCAATATGATTGTAAAGAGATTTGTTTCTCAAGTTTTTATTATAGCCATATTGTGAGAAAATTACTCCTCGTACAATTTTGAACTTAAAAGGAATTACCTTTATGGTAGTTGCAAAAGAAAGTAATAAGTTGAGCAATATGAAAAGACTCCAGCTATTCTTGCTAAGGATGAATAAGTTACAGTAATAAAAGAAGAATGAACTTTTGAGTTTAAACTAAGTATAAGACTTGGATAATCTTCTAAAAAGATGTGTAGCCATAGAAAACAAATGTGTTATTTAAATGTTAAGTAAAAGAATGACGACAGTTTTGAAAGACGTAAAGTGTGTCTAGTGATAAAAAGATATAATCGAAGAGATTGATCATCAGAAGAATTATCATTTGTTGTAAGGTTTACATCAGTTTTGATTGATTCTAGCTTTAGTAATTGGAATGGACCTTGACACACATCAAATGGATATAAAGATTCTATTCTTAAATAAAGAACTAGATGAAGGAATATATATGGTACAACCACTAGGTTTCATTTAAAAGGGACAGGAGCATTATATGCTCATATTTTTAAAGTCAATCTATTGTCTAATAGAGTTTCAAACTAAGTGACATCTTACATTAGTCATATAATCATATTATATAATTTTAATATAATTGGAAATGACCTCTTAGTACATGTTAAAATATCCAATGATAAATATATTTATCATTTCAAATGGATGATACATATTGATAGCTAATGGCTATAAGTAGTTTGTTAAGCGAACAAACAAATTAGCTATCAACCATGATCAAAATGAAGAATATAGCTAAGGTTGCATACACTTTTTAATTTAGATCACTAAGAATCATTCAAGTAAGCTTTCTATATTATGGAATACTTAAACAATTTTGTATACAAGATGATAAAGTGTTTTGTCAATCCAATTACTAAAGTTAACCGCTTAGGCAATATGTAGTATCCATAAATGCCAGAGGAAGAATAAATAAAAATTATTTCTTCTTTCAAAGAAATTAGTAGTCTTATAGATGGTATGTTATGTATGAATAAGTACATCGAAGACAAGTACTAGAAAGCTCAAATATCAATATCAATATCAAATCAAACATATAGATATCAAGTATAACTATGACAAGGACATAGACGCAAAGAGAAATGAATATGTTTAATGGCTATTTATAATATTTATTATTATCAATGGTGATAGTTTGTTTATCAATGAATATTTGATGCAATATATGTTTAATTGAAAATTAAACAAAATTTTCTTGAATGAATTTTAAATGAAAATTTAGTTTAGAATATGATAATGTTTGATTTTAAATTCTGTTTTCTGTTATAGAATGAATGTTAAATGAGTGCTGAACATTTAGTTCTAGATATAAGAAGTACGTTAGATAGATACAAGAAGTCTTCCACATAGGTGATCGTCAACATTATTGTGTAAAAATAAAGACGAGACAAGTTTTAAATGATATATCTAAGTGATAAATGATAGCTCAAGGCTTAAAACACTAGTGTTGACGTGAAGTATGTTGAAGGGTGTTAAAGGTTATTAGTAATGACATAACTTGAAAAATGATATGTTGCCCAATTTGTCTAAATATTCTATATGTGAATTCTGAAGGGTGGATTAAATAAATAAACTAGTAAACTCAAGTTAGGCAATAGGTATGCCTGAACTATTATTTGTACATTATTTAATGAATGATATATGCTCTAATAAAAGAGAGTTAATATTGTAACACATGAATCATACCATATGTACATTTTTGACCAATAAGGATAATATAAGTCATATTCTTAATTTATATTATGGGAGGAGCCTTTGAGGCTATGTAGACCTCAAACTCAAAGTGCACTTTTTTACTCGAGTTCTAATTTTAAAGAATTGAATTAATGTTTGCTATCTTAGAAGGTTGCCAAAAAAAATCTTAAATGATTCGATATAATGGGACATTTTAAAAAGTGAGTTAATTTGATTTAAAGGATTGAGAAAAAGGAAGATTATCTTAATTCAAAGTTTGTATCAAGACGTATTCAAAAGGGCCCATCTTTTATGTAGAAAGCAATACAAATACGAAATATTTATATAATAAGAATGAGACGATGATTGCAGCAATAAATGATCGAAGGTATAACATACTAAATTCATTTAATGATCGATTTATTAGTCGAGAAGGCATATATTTTTAACAGATGTATAAAAATATTGGGCGGAGTGTTAGCCCATCAATCATAAGTTAATGGTGGTAGAGATGAGGATACTCCAATGGATGCGCAACATCACTATAGATAAGGTCATCAATGTAATGGTAAAACAAAAATTAAAAATGGCTAATATCAATGAAAAACTAATATAGACAAGACTTAGGTAATTCAAACATTTTAAAAGGAGACGTCCTAATGCTCCAATGAGAAGATGTAATAAGATTATACTTAATGACTATAGAGAGGAAAAAAAGAAGGCTTAAGAAGAACTGAAGGGGGTGATAAAAAATGATATGAATCTGTTAGAACTTACTGAGGACGTGACTTTCAATAGAAAACTTTAGCATATTAGGGTATAGGTAAAGGATCTCACATAAAGAGGTCCTTCTCTTTCTCATAGGTCTAGGTAAAAGATCTCATATAAAATGTCATTCTCTTTCTCATAGGTCTTTTAATCAATTTTTGTCGAGTCTTATGCCATGTATTTAGCCTAAATATTTAATATCTAGTACTTCTCTCTTAGTTATTTAGCTCAAGTATTTTCTTTCTTAGCCTAAATATTTTCTCATAATAGCTTAATTGTTTTATTTATTTACTTGTCTTCTTTCTTGTTTGTGTATTTATTTACTTATTTTATCTTTTTATTATTATTCTTTAACTTGTTATGTATTTATTGTATTACTTATTTTTATATTTTTATTTGTACGTATTTATTATTATTATTATTATCATCATCATCATCATCATCAACTTTCATGTTTATTTTATGTTTATGTTTATTGATTTATTATTATTTTTAATATACATCTTTTATTATTTTATTATTTTAGTTTTATTATATTTTTCCATATGAGTCTATTGGAAATAGTTTCTTTACCAGTTAGGAGTAAGGCTACATACTTCTAGACCTTCCTATATTCGCATAGTCGCGAAACTTCTACGGAGTTGTTGTTATTGTTATAGATATATGACAATATGTTCTTGTCACATGTTGGTCGCAAAGGTTATTGGAAAAGTATGATTTAGAAATCTTATTAACTAAACTCGTCATATGTGAGTAAGAGATTATAATAAATTGACACACCTGATGAGTTTAAAGGGTGTGATCTTTCACTATCATTAATCGTTTAGGTATAGTTAATAATATTATCTATAAATAATAGATAATGACCAATTGAAATAGATGATGATAATCTTCTAAAACAAGCAAATCTACAAAGAGTTAATTTCTTCAACGAAGAAAAGAGTTTTTTACCAAGAGCCCTTTTAACTTGTGGAATAACAATTAAGTCCAAGTAAATGATTTGATTAATGATTCATATGAGATTAAAGATTATGTATATATCTATGGATTGGAAACTTTTCTATAATTTGATTTTGTTGTTTCTATCTTATCACTTTATTTTTTAAATGAAAACTTCTTATAGACAATGTACAAATTATACAAATATTATCAGCAATAAAGATGTAGGCACTCCTAGATAAAAAAATCAACAAGTTTATTATTAATAGTTGAGAGATGATTTTAGTAGCAAGTAAGTTAAATGTTGTCAAAAAGAATATCATATAAGGTTTAAAAGGGATTATCGTAAGTCTCACTTTAGTAGGATCATTGAATATAATTTATGCACAAATCTTAATTTCCATTTGAAGAGAAAATAAAAGAAATATTTTAACATGAGGATACAAATGAGAACAAAAGGTATTATTTGAAAAAGAATAATCTACTACTAATAAGATTAAAAATATCTAGAAAATTATCTTTGTCTCTAATCCGAGAGGAAGAAAAAAAATGTTAATACAGAGATAAAAGGGGAAACACATTGACAATTAATCTCTCTTAAATTCAAAATTCTATTTGAAGTTTCTCTCAAACTTTCAGTGCCTTCTCTTGATTATTGATGAGAATAATTATAAGGTTCAATTACAAAAAAATTAAAATTTAATAAATTTTGTAATTATAACTCGAACTTTAAAAAGTAGCAATAAATTGTTTAAACTTTTCATTATTTATAAAATAACTTGGCGTTAAAATTTTTATTAACAAAGTTGGCGTGGCAAATCAAGTCAAATAATATGTGTTTTATGTAAATGACAAGTGGAATACAATTTTTGTACAAGAAATTTATTTAGTTAATATTAAAATAAATAATTTAAAAGAAAACAAAGAACATAAAACCTAATCTATTTCTTTTTTCCCAATCTTTCTCCTGCATATCCCTAGAGCCTTTCCATTTTGTTTATCCATCAATTTCTATCATAATCATTATATCATATGGAACTTATAGATAAAGGCTTTATCTAAATAACAGGTACCTATATTATTGATTCTATCCCACTAGCTATAATCTTTATGTCACCTAGTCTTTCTTTTTCTTTTTTATATTGAAAGGTTTATACTTCCTATTGTTTTTTGCCACCTTTTATACTACCTATAAGCACCGTCTTGTTGTGTATCCAACTCTATTACAAAATTTTTGATAATTGTTAAAAACTTTATAATTCGTGGGAATAAAAAATGAAATCTTTTTTGGGGAGATACACAACTGTGTAGATTGTAACACATTGTGCCTTAATTTCCATGACCGTGTGGATTAATTATGTCAGTCTCTGTAAATGTATAGAGAAAGCGTGAAGAGGTGAAGACACACACTATCTTGTACACAGTCGTGCACATGCCTATCTGAAGATACATGACTGTGTGTAAAGACTGTGTAACTCTTTGTAACTATTTATGATTGCTACTAAGGTGGTGCTAGAAAGATACACATTACTTACATGATCATGTAAGTGGTGGAAAACTTTATTTCGTTATATAAAAAAGAAAAAGACCTAGGTTTGTGTAGAGAGTGCAATCACAATGTCCAAAAGTAAGGAAAAACAAAGAGATGGCAAAGAGGGTTGTATTCTTTGTTTGATTGTTTTTGAAATTGGTTTAAGTGTTTGATGATTGTGATCAACTTTGGTTTCAATTATAAAACTTTGTGAGATAACTTGTTGTTGTGGGAGGGTAAGAGATCAACTTTTTCTATAAATCCTTATTGAGTTTAATGAATTTATTTTCCGATTTACCTCATGGTTTTTCCTCTACACTGAAGGATTTTTCATGTTAACTCTTAGTGTTTATTTCATCGTTTAGTTTTTTATTCTCGTGTTGTTTTATTGCAATTTGAAAAATTCTTTCTTGATATTTAGTTGACTATTTTAGAAAGTTGTGTTGTTGGTCTCCCATCACCTATGTCTTACAAGTATTTATTCCATATTCTACCACCCATTCACTGATCGTTAACTTTATTAGGGGTCAATTGTCTCTCTCATTCTTTTTTTTTTTTTTGCTTACAAAGGGAAATACTCAAAACAAAGGCAAACTAGGCTATCGCATAGCTTTGCGGTACACAGCTTCTTGCTTGTGCCGGTGAATAAAATCTAGAATTGGTAACGGAGGCTCTTGAAGTATATGGATGCCTGGACTGACGAGGACTACGAGGGCAGCCAGGTTGTCTGCACACGGATTACCTTCACGATGTACGTGCTGGAGATGCACCTCCCAATCGCTGTGTAGTAACCTGCGGATACCTGCCAACAAAGAATTATTTTTGTCAATCATTGTATTGGAAAAGGAAAGAAGATTAACGACTTCTATGGAGTCCACTTCGATCATGATATGGCGATACCCCAGTGACCACGCCAAGGTGAGGCCCGAGTGGACTCCCCAAAGTTCTGTCGTAAGAGGTGAGCTTCTTCTAAGGTGATGTAGAAACCTCCCACACCACTGTTCGTGGCAATCACGAATTAAACCCCCCGTGGAGGCTACAGTCGACGCTGGCTTAACCGCTCCATCGGTGTTCAGCTTTACCCAATCTTTCGGTAGTTTGGACCAGCCTACTAGACTACCCGCAGGTAGTCTTTGATTCAACAAATCACAACTTTTCATTGCCTTCACCCTAACTACCCATTCTACAAACGCCTTGACTACTCTCGTACCATCATCTGGGCAAACAAAGTCTGCCTCAAAAAGACTTTTGTTGCGTCAATTCCAAAGCATCCAACATGCAACGCCAAACAGAGTAGCCCAATCCCCTTACGGTAAAGCTAAGACAAGAAAAAAGTTTCTTTTGTTGTTTCACTAGGGCACATCATGTCAAAAGTATTCAAAGATAAATCATTTTCATTATACCCTTATAGGTCATTTCATTTTTGTGTTTTGCTCTGCTTCATATAGTCAGGATCGGCTCTTTATGACATTGGGTCCTGTTTGTTTCTCCAGCGATGGGATCTAGGCAAATGTGGGACGAGAGAACGATAGGGAAAAAAGATTGGTGAAAAAGAAATATATTAAGTTCTATATTTTGTTGTCTTCATTTAAATTAATCATTTTATTATTAACTAAATAAATTTTGTATAAAGAAATTATATTCTACTTGTTATTTAAATGAAATATATATCATTTAAATTAGCTTATCACGTAAGCTCTTAATACAAACTTTAATAACTAATTTTTTTGCAAAAATTAAAAGTTAAATATTTTATTAATATTTTTTAAAATTCTATAAAATTTGAGATTTTTCGTAATTAACTTAAATCATAATAATAGAGTCACTAAAGTAATCTTATTTAAAGAATTAATATGTAAATATGTGGGATGAGTTGTTTCTCTTAACGAAGCTTTGACTATTTTATTTATTCTACTATCAAATTACAAGATTATCCTTTAAATGTATGTACATCAATTGAAAAATACTTATACCACAAGTGACCGCCGTTAATATCGAGTCCTAGTTGCTCCCTTAAAGAAATATATGGATACGTCCAATTAGACATGACAATTTGGCTCAGGTTGGTCGGATTATGGGTGGGTTATGAGTCAATCATAGTTTGTCCGGGTCGAGCCATAAGCCAATCATAGTTGACCCGTCAATTTTTTCTAAAATGACATTGTTTTGAATTTTTTTTTAAAAAATTAATGACTCGACCTGCCAATTTAAAATTTAAAAATGGCATTGTTTTATTTAATGTTTTAGAGCTTCAAACTAAATTGAATTTTAGTCACTCAAGCTTAATTCTAATAGGAAATTTAAAAATCCTAACTTAAAATTCTGTTATATCAAATAGGGCCTTAATTTTGGGTTGAACTAAGTTTCAAGTCTCAAGCTTGATCAGATTTTGGTTCAAGTCCGAACTCTAAGATTATGTTTGGTTGAAAGTAAGGTTTTTAATGATGATCTATATTGAAATGGAATGTAAATAGACATAATATTAGAAAATTGTTATTTGGGAGGGATGGAAGAGTTCATAATGTAATATAGTAAAATGTTGTTTGAAAGAAAGGTTTAAAATGTAATATAGTGAAAAGTTATTTATCATTTTACATTCTATTCTAAACCTTCCAAATTGAAGGTGCCTCTTTTTTTTTAACCGGAGAAAGAACAAACAGCGATCTAGACTAATCTGGGAATACTAATTCCAGCGATGTCCTCAAAGAGGATCGATTAACACCCGTAAGGTGCGGATACAAAAGTGGTAACCCCTATCTCAAAATTTACTGTTTAGGATAAAATGTGATATGATATAAAACCCTTTTCTTTCATTCCATTCAATTAAATTTTGTTATAAACTCTCCACTTAAATGATGAAATAGTATTATATTCCTTTTCATTCTATTAATAAACCTCTAACCAATCATAGCATGATATAAAATTTTATGTTATTTCTCTCTTCCAACGCTATTTTTGCCCTCAATATAATATTATTTTACAGTTAGATATATATATAAAATGATGTCGAATTGGAAAAGAAAATAGGGTTGAAATAAAGAAAGTGGAATAGAGAATTTCAGGGCTTATTCCATGACATACCAATATAAATTATTAACTTCCAGCAAGACTTGGATTCCTTACCTTTTTTTTAATAAACGGTTAAAATTATTGATTAAAAAGACATGAACTTGCAGTGTCCGGTTGCAGGCATTAAATACGTATAAACCAAAAACAGGAAGTGTCATACTATATATGCATTAGATTAGCAAAAGTCTTAGGTTAAGAGTAGAAGGAAAGTTTTGGGTTCGTAACGTTACAATTAATTTCGCTGATCATGCAAGTATTCACATAGATGGCTCTGCAATCTGCATATATGAATAGAAAACTAAAGCCGTTCCACCTACAACATCCAATAAGCCATATCTGTCCTTCTCATTACAGTTCTTGGAAAATCGTGCAAGTTAACCTAATTTCACATATAGCTAAGCAGCTTATGCTTGTTCAAATACATTCCTGTTTAATTTATCTAGTGACAGATTTGTTTAGAGTCAATAAAACGTGATTACGTCTCCTTTGTTCGACTTATATTGGAATATATCCGATAAATATCGAAAGAAACCTCCCCAAGATCACATGAAAAACGGTGAAAAGGGTCCCAACGATGATACCTGGACGTGGTGACTGGTAAAGAAAGTTCACCATCACACTATTTCTTAAAAAAAGGAATCTCTTGTCCAACTGTAGAAGAGATTAAATGACTTTGATGTTATTGTAGCACTAGTATATATCATCGTATCCAAGGGACTGGTAGACTGGTATCCATTATCCAAACAACAATGAACAAATCAACCGGTCAAATTACATAACAAAGTATAGCGAGAACTATTCTCACTTCAAGAGAATGGTATTGTATAGTGCATAGTCTGTGAATTGACAAAGAACAGTTCAACGAAAACAAGTACATTGAAGGAGTGAAAGTGAATGAGTGGGGTAGACGCAGATCCCACGTGGTGAGCGTTCAGCATACCAAATTCCACCTGTAACACCCAAAAATCTATTTATTCTAATTTTCATACTCTTTCTTATATATATATATAATCCCACTAATAACCATTAATAACGTGTATTACCCATAAACGAATGTAAATAGTGGCAACTTAGGTTATCTGCGCCACCCACTTCCCATCGTCCCATGAACTTTAGTAGAAGTGTCAACTTTCCTTCATTAGTAACTCTGAACAGACTATGGAAGCTCCACCAAGATAGTCCCCAGTAGTGGACAAAACCTGTTAAGTTGTGTATGGAGATGATTAATACCTCTTAGTTAAGAAATAGTATAAAAAATAAAGCAAAGAGGTAAAGCAGCTTTCCATATATATCCCATAAACTTTCAGCTCACCAACTCACACCAATAGGACCAAAAACTACACGCCAAGAAAGTCGCATGCATTTCTACTCCTTCCCATATAACTCATGTCCACCACCCTTAACTAACCATTCATTTGCACTTACATGCATGAAACTCGCATTTCATTGTAGCTAGTCATCTCACCAACACCATGATCGACCCCAGTACCAACCTTACTTCCCTTATCTCCTCCTCGTCCTCCTCATTTTCCAATGATCTCCCCGGGAACCTCCTTTCCCGGCGGCTCTTCTTCTTGAGGGACATTCAAGTTTTGGAACTTTTGGTTGCTTCTTTTGTCTTCATAGCCATTCATTCTCTAAGGCAGGGAAACAGGCACGGCCTACCCATATGGCCAGTACTCGGGATGTTGCCGTCCTTGATGGCTGCAGTCCGAACCAACACCTATGAATGGATTACCGATGTGCTTTGCCGTCAAAACGGTACTTTTAGGTTTAGAGGTCCATGGTTTAGTAGTCTCAATTGTGTGGTGACTGCGGATCCTAGAAACGTAGAGTATCTTCTCAAAACCAAGTTCTCTAATTTCCCAAAAGGCCAGTTCTTTCATTACACAGTTCATGATCTTCTAGGTGACGGAATATTTAGTGCAGATGATGAGATATGGCAAAGGCAAAGGAAGACTGCGAGCATTGAGTTTCATTCGGCCAAGTTCAGGCAATTAACCACAGAGTCATTGCTTGAACTTGTCCACGGAAGGCTCTTGACAGTCCTAGAAAATGCAGTCACCAACTCATTGTCCATTGATCTACAGGATATTCTGTTAAGGCTTACATTTGACAACGTTTGCATGATAGCATTTGGCGTTGATCCTGGGTGTCTAAGTCCAGGCTTACCTGAAATACCATTTGCCAAAGCTTTTGAGGATGCAACAGAGGCTACAGTGCTACGATTTATTTCTCCAACTTGCATATGGAAAGCCATGAGGTATCTTGATTTGGGGACAGAAAAGAAGCTCAAGATATCGATACAGGGTGTGGACAAATTCGCAGAAGACGTGATCGATACGAGGAAAAAAGAACTGTCTTTGCAAACTGATGATTGTAAGAAGCAAAAATCAGATCTTTTGACAGTGTTTATGAAGTTAAAAGATGAGCACGGACAGCCATTTTCAGACAAGTTTTTGAGAGATATATGCGTGAACTTCATCCTTGCTGGGAGAGATACATCTTCTGTGGCATTGAGTTGGTTTTTCTGGCTTCTTGATTCACATCCAACGGTAGAGGAGAAAATCCTTGGTGAAATATGCAGGGTTATCAGAGATAGACGAGATTTAGACACTAAAGATAAAGAGCCCATGGTGTTTAGACCAGAGGAGATAAAGAAGATGGATTATCTGCAAGCTGCACTGTCTGAGGCCTTAAGGTTGTACCCTTCAGTTCCTGTGGATCACAAGGAGGTAGTTAATCAATTTATATTAAGTAATTCATTTTTCCTTCAACGTTTAGAACTTATTTCTTAGGCATGTTTATTCATTTTTCTCTCGTGCTCATAATCACTACAACACAACCCCTGAAGCCTCCACCATATCTCCATCTTATAAGATTCATGTCATCATTAGTCGGCTATTGGCCGGCTTGTACGTTTCCAATGGTCAAGCTCTGCCATTCCGTTGAGCAATAGAAGCTTTGCCGTTATAAAAGTACATTTGGGGGGCAGTTTCTTGGTTACCTAACAGTATATATATATATATATATATGTCTTAGATGACCACAGAGTAAGCATGAGATGAAATTGCATTATTAAGAATAGAAATCGAGGTCCTAGAAACAGGTGAAGACTTGAATACAGGTCAAGTCTCCCTGAAAGACTAATCCAATACTTAAAGCCCTCTTGGTTAGAGAGTCATGCTGATCATTGGTCAAGACTCATCGGAAGACTACTTCCTGTATTTATGAACTAGGGTAGACAGTCACTTTTCTTCTATCTTTGTATGTGTGTGTGTGTGGTATAATTAGCTTAGTTAATTACATTGCGTGAAAATGGCATCAACTCGTCTTTGATCAGAGAATCACATGGATCGAACAAATTAAATGAAAAGTGATAACTTATTTTAATTTTTTATTTCTGATGTTGTAGGTTGTTGAGGATGACATGTTCCCTGATGGGACAGAACTGCAGAAAGGAACAAAAGTAATATATGCAATGTATGCAATGGGAAGAATGAAGGAAATATGGGGTGAAGACTGCAGGGAGTTCAAGCCAGAAAGATGGCTAAGAGACGGTCGATTCATGAGCGAATCAGCCTATAAATTCACAGCTTTTAATGGTGGCCCTCGACTATGTTTAGGAAAAGACTTTGCATACTATCAAATGAAGTTTGTTGCAGCCTCTATACTTTACCGTTACCATGTGAATGTGGTGAAAGATCATCCTGTGATGCCCAAGCTCGCTTTGACGATGTACATGAAGCATGGTCTCAAGGTCAATCTTCTGAGTCGTCACAAATCTGAACTCGACAAGTATTTCTAAATCCACTAATTATGTCATAAAGCACACATGTTGGAGACCAATCCTGAAATGTATGTTTCCCTTTTTTTTTTTTTTTACATTTCTTACAGAAAAACATTATACTTATTGTACGACACACACGACAATGAATTCAGGAAAGTGAAACTAAGGTTGCATCTAGTTTAGGAGGGCAGGGTCTGTTTGATATTTGTTGGATGCTAATATCTGACGGTGTAGATTTAATTATAAATTGTGTTTTTTTTCCTTTTTGTTGATGCATATCAATAATGTATTAAGTTTACAGAAGTAACAGAACAGAAGTATATGTTTTTCCTTTCTTTCTGTAGACCAGACCATTGATGTTTGTTGAAATGCTAGTAAGTTTGATTCGTCTAAACATCCCTCAAATGCTACAAAGAATTTCTAAAGCATGAAGAGAGCAGCAATGTATGTACCATGTTCATACTAGGAACCCAATACTCATCATCAAAGTACAAAACCTAAGACGACCTTGTCTCTCTTATTGATTCATTCCAAACCTTTCTTCTTCTTCTTCTTCTCTCGCTGTCTTTCTTGCGTCAAGAACCGCCCGCCACAAGGGTATCGACAGCACCAAAATTCAATTGCGAGTAAGAAAAATCAGACCCACGACTCCATCAGCCGATTTAAGCCTAACAAGGATCCATAAATGAGGTCCATGAAGCTTGCTTGGTCTGACTAGAGTCTAATGTTGTCTATTGGCCGTGGCACAATAAGTATGTCAAACAGCCTATCTGCAAGAGAAGGAAAAAAAAAGTATAAAAAACTTCCCTTCATATTGTCAATTCCTATTCACAGTCAAAACCCAATCAGTACATGTCAAGACAAAAGCGAGCACAGCAATTACGGAACAAGATTACGGAAGAATAATAAAAATAACCCCTTTTTTCTGTGGCAAGCAAGCAACCCATGTACCCAACCCACAGGTGTTGCCGAGTTCCAAAGTTGACAACTTTTTCCTGGATTTTATAACCACGAAACTGCCTAAGCCATTCCTTCTTACCAGGTTCCATCTTCTGCCTTTCATATATGATATGATATCGAAGAGGAATGATAAAAGTACGGTGATTTCAGGGATATGACGAGCATTACGCACTGTAACTGGTCCATTGGAGTTCATAAGCATCATCACGTTGGAAGATTTATCAAAGGATCGATTTTCTCCAACGCCCAATTTCTCTCCGGAATCAGTAGTAACAGCCTTAGTACTAGCAGCTACCATTTCATTGCCAGGAAGGGTAGACCAGTTTTTTCTAGTGTAGTGGATGATGGAAATGACCCAGATGACTCAGAAGATGATGTGAGCGAGAAGAATACTTCCCAAGGTGAATCTGGAGGGGTACGTTTGAACTTTCGACTGTTATTTGCATTTCAAGTCTTTTCCTCGCGGTAGTGTTCAAAACTGGTTATTTGGGATTCTCTTTCTTTCTACTCCTAGCTCTTCTTTTATTTTGCATATTTTATTTTAACATTTTCTTGGACGCCAAAAATTATCTCTTAAATTCAGCTAATAGGTATGGTGTCTTCATTTCAAACTTTCAGGTTGACAGTGAATTGATAAGACAGAATCTTGAAAGAATTGTTGGTTCTGATGATTCCACCTTCAGTGGGATGGACCTTGCAACTCTTATTCGGAACAAGTATGGAAGATCTTACGATGTTCAGCTGATAAAAAAGGTATGACTCATGTGCTTACAGGGAAGTAATGTGCAAGAGTAATTTGAGTGGCGACAGCTTTTTAATTCAGTGAAATAGGGAAATTATGTTATGCACATGTCATCGACGTTATTGTTACGGGATATGTCTCCAGAAGAGAAGTACAGTTGCCATTGTATCTCGTTTATGGGACAAAACTCCATATACGGAAATGATATGAATTCATTTGACCGGAAATATATAGTCTTTGAGGCATCATTACAGAGCTAGAATTGCTTTTGAAATCCCCAAATTGGACAGTACTGACCATTTTAGACTTTATAGCGAGGTTCCTTTACAACTATTCAGGATGTTTCATGTTTGTCATAGTGAATGTCGAAGTGTCTCACTAACAGTTTTGTTCACCATTATATCATGTTCTCCAATTTTCTCAACTGAAGTTCTTTTATCATATGATTTTTGCGATTCACCCATCGTTGTGATTGCCTTAATGTAGGAATTTATGGGTAGAAATCTCCTTGCTCTGAATGTCATGTGGAAGTACATGGAACAGGTAGGACTTTTGAGCTACTAATTATTCATAATGTGCAGAAGAAAACTCCACATCAAATACGAGGCACTGGCAAGTTTAAGAATTATGATAATATTAGACTCTACTAGGGGCCCTGAATGAAGCAATGTATGTTCTTTTACATTCAGTGGTTATTGCATATGCTTGTTTGGATGAAACTCAGTTTCTGATTCATTTCCTTTCATAAATACCACATTACCTCTTGGGAAGAGGAATTCATTACTTTGCCTGTGTGAGCAAAATGCTAAATACATGACTTTTCAACCTTATTTAACCGGTTTCTATAGAACAAAAAGGCAATAAATGACTAAATAAAACTAATCTACATCTTCCATTACTGTCATGTATCTATATCTACACTAATTGAGATAAATATGTTATTCACTCATTGATCGAGGTACGAGTTCCAGGATTCAGTGCTTATAATCTTTTGAACTTTTATTCTGACACTTGAACATTAAATTCTTATGAATGTAAAGTGCAAGCAGATCACTGGAAACATGGCCTTGCTTTTGTAAATTCAAAATTTCAAGCATCACCTTCCTTCAGCGGGTGTTAATCAATGTGTTGATTATATCTTATTGATCTTCTAAGTTGCGTTAATTGATGCATCTTCTGGTTTGTTACTGCATGCCTTTCACTTGGTTATTGGGTATCCTTAAAAGTGAGCTTTAGTATGGAGTCTGATAGATAAAGTTGCTTGTGGATAAGAGTATTTGTTCTATAATACAGCATGAGATACTTGAGAATTAACTTTCTGTTATCCATTAGAGATCTTTACTATAGGCTCTTCAAACTTGAGTTTGCATGTGATGGCTGTTTCTCTGCTGGATGGATAAATTGATTTCAAGAAGTTTGCTTTATATGAGAGAAGTGCATGCTTGGCTTTCATAAATTTGAGTTGTCTTAAAGTCCTCATGCAAATGTATTACCCAGCTACACCTTTTAATTTTGACATGTCTCACATGTTATATAGAACTCCACATCATGCATATTCTAGGTTTATGGAAATTTGGTTGTTTTCCTTCTTGATGATGTCTTTGTTGGTTGTTCCTTTTTGGTTTAATACCTTCTTTCTTGGTCCTGCTTTAGAGATCTTTTCCACTGACTGAAGAAGAGTACCTCTTGAGGCTTGATGATGTAGCAAACACGTTGAAATGCTGGGGAGCTGTCTCACATATTCGAAACAGTTTAGCGAAGGTGAAAGAGCGTCCTCGAATAGGGAAGGTAAATTGATACTGTAATGGTTGCTTATGTTTTGGATAATTTACTCAAGATCTTAACGTTTTTGCAGTACTAATTCTCAACTAAAGGAAAACTGGCTAGTATAAGATTAGTTGAAGCTCCTCTATAACTTGTGGGATTGAATGGCATAATAATTGATACATCTCTGAGTACATGAGATCCTTTGCAAATCATCACATAACATAATCCACATCACACCATTTTCTACAGGCAGTAAGCATTTTTATAGACATGGATGAGTCAGGAGGCCGATCGAATGAATGGATTTACAAGTAGATCACAAGGTAGCAAGAATTTGGAAGTCCTCTGTTCGAGTTTGTGAAGATAGATATAACAATTTCCCAGTTACTAAGGTTCCACTTGATTAAGCTTTTGTTCATGTGGAGTATGGTAGAGAAGTTCAACATTTACTGGTTCATTTTGTCAGGTTGTCAAGTGTTTGGCACACAACCTAACAGCATGTAAAATGACACTTAAGGATGCGTGCAAATATTATAGTTCTTTTGTACACGTAGTCTTCAAGATTCCTCTCCAAAGCTTTTGTTTCTGTATATGAAAGGTTGTGTTTATTGGATAAAACGCATCGTGATTCTTGCACTTTGAGTAATGCAAAAACAATAGACCTCACCCTCTTCCAGCAATTATGGACACTTTTGAGTAATCAGGCCACTTGATTTTTGATTGATTAACGTTCTTTAGTTAATTTAGGTCACGTATAACGTTTTCCACAACAGAACATGCCAACTTCTTAAAAATAAAGGCTGAAATGGAAAATAATGCACAAGATGCAAATTCTAAAAGAAGCTGTATTTCTACAGAGTAGCCAAGCATTTAAGTAGGAGGTCCAAAGGGAGCATGCAGCAAAGAATGATTTCAATTAAAATCTAAACAGTTGGTAGCAATATTAACTAAGATTGAAATATTTTGGTTTTTGAAATTGATATGTTCGAAATCTGAATTATTAGAAGCAAAGAACTGACCAATGCTTGAAATGAAGCTATGCATGTCAGCAGGTTTTAATTTATATTTTCCCATAGATATTCTTGATATGATGTACCAACAAGAAGATATATTAAAGAGTGGCCACAAAACTACAACAGTTGGTATTTCAGATTCACAACAGTTCTCTTACACGCGATACCAAGACCCCTGCTTTCACCAACAAAAGACGGAAGGAACTAATATACTGGTACAGCAAAGGCAAGCAGCCCATTGTTCTTGGTTGTTGGAACGCTTTGTGATACTAGCTTCGTATTGAAGAAGATGCACAAAAAATGTCAAGAGAATAGGAAGCAAAACAGAAGTAGACTTGTAAGACACCCAACTCCAACTGACCTCGTGAGACTCGGTATAATGAAAGTCAACAACAAAATACATTATCTACTCATGAAGGGGAATCATGCCATCCAAGAAGGTTATCTTTTGCCGACAAAGCACCTCCAGTTATACATCCAGCAACAGCTGTATTTGTCATGTCTTGTTTTTCTCGTGCCTTAGCATAAATGGTAGGGATCAAGTCAGTAGCAAGAACAGTCTTTCAATTCCAGTCATCACTATACCTTCTCAACACCACGTTCATTGGCTGAGAGATGAAGCCCATAACTGAAAATGCTTTACATGAACTCCAGCTCCTCTTCCCATCTGTATTGGAGTATACATGAACTGTTGTCTTGCAATCATCTCTTCTAGCATCAAAGTATTTTCCAGAGAAGCTAGAAACATACCCATGAACAAGCAAGGCCACCTACTACAAGCACCTTGATAAACCCTCCAGTGTGAATATAAACCAATCGCCATTCAGACCAAAATTCATTATAACAACGAGAAACCAGTTCAGAAAAAATGCTAGAACAACAAAATTCGAAATCTTTTTTCATAAAATATCAAGACCAGCAAAGACAATCAAGTCATTGCAGTTCGCCTAAGTGTGACGCTCCAATAATTCTTAAGCCATAATTTGTCCAAATAATTCCCCAATTATATAATTAATTACCAAAATCCTCATTAGTTCTAAAAATTATATTCTTCAGTCACAAAATTTTTTTATATAAGTACAACTATTTGAACTGTCATATTCAAAAGTATGTACGATAAAACAACTTTACTCATTTTAATCTGTTGATTCACCTAGACTCTATTATGTCAATCACATGCATTGAGGTTATCAATAATCTCTTTGTCTCCTTAAAAAAATATAGTGGCAAAGGGTGAACTGCCTATTTAGTAAGAGTAACTAACCGTACCTTTAAAATAGAATAACTTAGTATAGATAGAAATTAGTCAAATGATTAAAATATACATATAATATTAAAATACACAACAATATTCAACCTATCCAAACACTTAAAACATCCAAAATTTTACGTTTAAGAATTTTCTAACTTAATTCAATTCATAAAATTTTATGCTTGCGATATTAGATTCAAAGGGAGTGATTGTTTCTCGTACTTTATATGATATTTTGTGTTTGAATAAATTTATGTTATGCTTAAGTTGATCTATATGTGTGGATATTTCTTTTACATTTATATTGAATTTCACATTTGTTCTTGAAATTACATTATGTTAATGTATGAATTAAAGTGAAGCTAATCACTAGGAATGGCAAATTTGGCTTGGCTGGGCCCATGGCCAAATAGGAAGGTACAAAACGACACTAGGAATGACAAAATTAGCTTGGCTGGGCCCATAACCAAACAGGAAAGCACAAAACGACGTTGTTTTGTCAAAAAATGACATTATTTCTTATTTTTAAATACAAGGTCGAGTTAGGCTACCAACCTATAGATTAGGCCAGGCTGGGCTGAGCTCATCCCGACCTAATGTCATCCCTACTAATCACTATCTTGATTGTGTACTTAATTTTATTATTGCTCTATAATATCATAAATACTTAATTATCATTAAAAAGGGATATTATTGAATTAAAGGAGGTTTTAATTGATATTTTGAAGATAATGAAAAATAATTACTACTACTAAGTTCAGTATTTTGATAAGAAACAATATGAGAATAAGATGTAGTTATAACTTAAGAAGGTAGTTCGTAAAGACGATAAAGCAAAGTTGAAAATTGTAACCTTCAAAGTAAAGATCAAGTCTAGAGAAAAAGAATACCAAGGCATATAAAGTTTATTTTATATTTTATAATATTGATTGTAATCTCATTTAGTCACTTTGAGAATTTAAAGACTCACCATGCATAAACATGTCATTTTACTTCATTAAATTAGTCTTTTCATTTAGCAAGAGGTATTAAAGCTTTTATCTTTTTAAAGACAACTCTTTTGATCTTTCAAACACTTTTTCAAGAACATTTAGAAAGTTTTCATAATTATAACGGCATTAGAAATTCAAGTTTTGAGCATTTGAAGTTGTTAAAATTATATTTTTCTAGAGTGTTTGTAGACATATTAGTCGACCAACATAGTGATATGGTTAACCAATGTCCCTTTAAGGGATACATTAGTTGACTAGCATTATCTAATGATTAGCCAAAGTGCAACAACTGAAGGGATAAATTGGTTAACCAAAATAATCTAGTGATCAATCAAATTGCAACGACTAGTAGATTTTATGTACTAAATGCACATTGCTTGAATATCATGACCTAGTGGTCGATTAGTATGCTAGAACTAACCATTGTAACGACTAGCTTTTAGTTTCAACAATTAGTAAGGGTCCTAAAATCCTATAAATATATGTTTTCTCATAAGTTATTGTATGGAAAACATTTACATATCTTATAAATATATTTCTAAGTATTTATTAAGCATTTGAGCATTCATTATATCATATTTGAGTGAGTAAGCCTTTTTGGTTTTATCAAAGTTATAAAGTAATATATTTTGAGTAGTAACCTTCTATTGGGACTTTGTCTATTATACTTGAAGGTTTTTGGAGTAGCATTGAAATTCCTTTTACACTGTTAAGGAAAATTGTATAGGGGTTCCTCTTTGTCGAGAAAAGACTATACAAAGGTCATATTATTGTGAAAATTTTTTGCATGATGATGTTAGTGTTGCTGGTTGTTGGTTATATAGGTATTTGTAAGGTCATATCTCTTTATGATAAAAATGTAATCTTTTTTATCGATACTTACAAAAAAAGTAACTAAAGACACTATAATCCACATCCCATCCTTACCTGAATCTTATCATTCTTTTTAATTTCAACCTTGAACTCTTTGTAATATATTATTTAATGGAAAATATCATTTGAAGCTCTCCTTTAACATTTAAGTTTGTTTAAAAATAACCCCTAACATTTTATGGCCATTACAGATTCAACCCTAAATTGATAGAACTTATCCCTTTTAGGTTTATATCAATTTTAGATGATATGGATGGTTTAATATCTATGATTAGACCCATTACTGGCAATTCAAAACCTAACTAGTAGTGAATGGCACCATTACCTAGAATTAGGTTTCTACAAATAATAACTTCTAGCCTTAATTAGCTCATTGGAGAAGTAACCATCTTCAAGCCATCAAGTTCAAACTTCTTGACCAATAAACTTGTAGTGCCAACTAGTTTATTAGTTTGATTAACGACTTGAGTCCTTCTTGTTAAACTAATAGAAGGATACTACATTGTACTGCATTGAAGTAACAAAAGAACAATAATAAGCAATCGAGAATTATATGTTAGTTGTCAAAAGTTCATTGTCAATTCACCATATCATTGAGACTCAGAAATCATGTAATTTAATGATTTTGGCTTCTTATTCTTGGCTCTAGAGGAAGGAAAAATAACTATATATTTTAGTCCCATATTTCAATACTTGTGAAAGGACAATAATCATACAAAGAAAAGGTTAACAAATACCTAAGTGATGACATCAAATTAAGCTTTAAAGGCTTACAAAGTTAAAGTATATGCTTCATGCTTAATTTGGATTTGAGTTTTGATATCACCATAAATACTAGATAGTGAAGCAGGGACAACAACTACAAATCTCCGATTTATGATAGCTCATAATCCACTTTAGAGAGAAAATAAGTTATTAGAAATTTATTTGATTGGGTGAGAGAAGACATTAATGGGTCTCAATAGTGAGCAAAAGAGAAGAGAAAAAAGTTGGGATGTGTACGTGATGGTAAGGAAGAGGAGAAATGATGCAATGGTTAGCTAATTTGGAGAATCCTTAATTCCTTAAGTTTAGGTGTTTAATAGGTAGTGATAACAAAGCTTCAAACTAGCAATAGTGAATCTCGTTACCAATACTAAACCATATACATTAGCTAAAGCTAATATAAACTTAACTAGAGTTAATAATTTTTTTAGTTTGAGGTTGACTTTGTGAGGATTATAAAATGTTAGGATATTTTTAAACACTATGAAATGTTAGGGTATGATCTACATTTTGGTGTAAATGTTGAGACTCAGAAGGGCCTTTTATTGGGTACTTAATCACTGCTTTATTGATTTGCCTATCATTTTTAAACTTTAAACATACATCCTAAGCTGGAATAGTACAATTCGGATTATAATAAAGGTTTTTACAATTACCTCCTAATGCATTGTCTGTATTTTCGTTATAACTTTTATTGTATTTACTAGGTTATCACTTTTAAAATATTAACTCTCTTTATCATAATTGATCCCATATCTTTCATTTTCATATCCTTTGTCACTTTTATGGGTTCAACTACTTCATTCATAATTTAACCTTCATTACTAGTTACTTCATCTTCCTATATTTTTTTGTACCTCATTGTTCTGTATTTTACTCTAACAACTTAAAACTTATCGTCATCTCTGTCACTTTTGTATTCAAAAGTAGTTAATGATTTACTCTCACTAACCTTATTTTCACTTGCATTCTCACAATATATTACAGAAGCCTAAGCATTCTCACTACACTATTAGTAGCATTACAACCAATATTCATAGCAATAACACCTTCCTCGTAACCTCCATCAATAACTCAAATAGTTGAATCTTCACCAACAATGTTTTCTTCCTTATTAATATAATAATCAATAATGAGCACAAACAATTGCAACTTCACCACAAGGTTTACTTCCTTATTAATAGCATAATTTGTAAGTTCATCGTCACCTTTATTAGTTGCATAAACACTTAAAACTTCATCACTTATATTTATATACTTATCAATACACCTTAGAAACACCATTAGTAGAATAATTAGTAACTTCACCACTACCTCTAGTAGCAGCATAAGTAGTTGAAACTACACCACCAATATTTATATGCTCATTAACACCATCATTGCCACAATAGCATCACCAGCTCCTCCATCAATAATGGTAAGTACTTCATTATCATTTTCATTTAACAGTTCAATGTCTTCTTCATTGTAGCCTTTATCATCCATATTATTCAGTCTCACAAGCAATTCATCTTTTATTAAATTGTTATGTTCTTCTTCAACATTTTTAGATTGATATTACCAATAATCTCATTATCTATAGTTTATGATTTTGATGCTTTATTTTCATTATACTTCCCCTCAAAGTAAATCTCCATCTTCCATGATTTAAAACAACTAAGATTATGTCTTCTATTTTCCATAATATTTAATCTCAACCACCCCAACTTTTTGAAGTTTATTTTAGTGCTTATAGTACACTTTATATAACATATCATATCAATTATGCTTAGCAATTATGACAATACTAAACCAATATAACTTGTCTGTGTTAAGGCATTCCACTAAAATTATCCTCCCACTAATGTAGACAAATGAATTATCTCTATTAATTTGTCCTTTTAGTGAAAAAAAATTTCTTTTTCTAGATTCCACATTTAAAAAAAGAAAAAGAATAACAAAATCACACATGGTCCACTATCACATTTTAAAATTTTCAAACATGCAGACTACAAGCAACCATTAAACAATTCATATTAAATGTCACATTTTATGTATCGATATGTTTTAATGTTATGTAATAATTTCTCACCTTCTTTCTTGACCTCAAAATAATTTCTTTAATTGCTTATAAAAAAAGCCCTCATCAATTCATTCTCTAAACTAACTAATAAATCAACAAAATTCAAGAAATTAGTCCATAAACAAAATACATTTCACTTAACCTAAACTCAATTAATGGTTACAAATAATAGAACTTCAGGAATAAAATGAATTATATCTGAAATCTTAAAATATCATAAATGAGTAATTTATAAATTATTTTACCCCAATGTGTCCAAATCCTAGATAATAAAGTCCACTTAAACCTTCAACAACATCCCCTAGTATTATCGATAGCTAAGGGAGGAAGTCTTCTAATTTGTTTTATATTTAGTTGGTATAAAATCAAGGACAATGTAATTTTACTACCAGTATACACTGTAACATACCATAAAATAAAAAGACAGCATATGTTAGTGACCCTCTTGATGATAATGTAAATAAAGTTTATTAAATATTTCTAAAAAATTGAACGCAATTTAGAAAAATAAAATAGTTTAGGAATTAAATACACATAAAATAAAATTTAGAAGATTCAAATAATTTTTTCGAATGATTAAGTATATTCATTTTATATAATATTATAAAAAATAAATTTCATATCAAGATAGAATTACTTGAAATTTTAGCATTAAAATGCACATGAATCTTCCTACATTGAAAGGTAAAATTTGTCGATAAAATTCAACATCTTAACAACAAATGGTCTTTATCTTAATTCTTCATATCCTAAGTGACAATCAATCAATCATGGTAGTGAAAGCCATTTAACTCTCTGACCAGAACAAATCAACCCACAAAACTGCCCTAAGTGTTGCCGTTTTATACATGTCCTTATCATTATGTCTTAGTTATTTTCTTAGCAAGCCTTCCTCGTTTAAGAGATTTTATATTGTTAAAAGATGTTATTTATACCTCGACATTCCACAAAAGGTTTAAATAAAACTTTATTGATATATGTTATTTATACCTCGACATTCCACAAAAGGTTTAAATAAAACTTTATTGATATACATGTGTCATTTTGCATTCTACTGTTATAAACTTATTGAGACTTTTGTGAAATTTAAAGGTGTAAAAATACACATTTTATTCATGTTAAAAGAAATTATCTTTAACATAAGCTTAAATTGCCTAGTTATGACAAAAAATAAGTTGAATTTACTATTCAGATACTAAAACTTGCAAAATCCTAACTTTGATAGAGTTTAGTGTGCTATTAATATTGTTTCAAATACTTTAAGGTGCCGTAGATAACAATGGGGACTTACTTATTCCTTTTAAGTAACATTAAGGTACAATTTAAACATGACAATGGGGAATTACTTAGTCCTTTTAAGTAACATTAAGGTGCAATTTAAACCTATGGTTTTGTAGCAGTTACAATAAAAATGATTGCAACTAATTTAAAACTTTAAACAAGATGGTTGGTCAGGAGCAGAGACACATTATGATTTACATAAACACCAATTGAACCGAATTCGTTATTTGATTCTAAATCATTTTCTTGTCAATTAAAAAACTTAAAACATGTGATTTATAGGCTATTTAACGCATTTGGTGACTTACCCAGCACATATCTAAATAATAATAATTAAAATTTTGTCATTATTAAAAAATAAAAGAGTATTTTAATTTTGAAAGTTTAGTAAAAAAATGTGGAATTATGTTTCATATAAATCAATGATATATGTGTGCGTGTGTGTGTATGCATATATACACACACTAGATACAAGTACCCATACATGGTAAGTAGATCAACTATATAGTTGTTTATCTATTCCTAAATTAACGAAAACTATATAGGAAATATATATAATAAGAAAATATAAAATAGGAAAAAAAAGATTTCATTCTTTCTAGCTCTTCCCCTCAAGTTGAGGCATAGATATGATGCATGCCAACTTGGATAGTGTTGTATGGAATGATCCAATATTGATAGCATAAGTCATAATATTAGCCAACTGATCTAATCTTCTAGTACAAGGAATTTGTATTACACCATAATCAAGATTGTCTTTAATATAATTTTTATCTAATTTAACATGTTTAGTTCAATCATGTTGTATTGGATTATTACCAATCTCAACAGCTGCCTTATCATCTCAAAACAACATCATAGGCTTTTTATAATAAGCTAAGTTTTAGTTAAGAAAATTTTCAGCCAAGAAAGTTTTGTGATTATATCCCATAACATCAAGATGTTCATGTTTGAAGAATAAGACACCTTTACCTAGTGCTAATTTCAAATATGCTTGAATTTGGTTAATAATATCCAAGTGTTGAGCACTTTGAGTTATGCATAAACTAACTCACAACACCAATTGCATATGTTATATCCAGCCTAATGTGAGACAAATAAATCAACTTTCCAATTGTCCTTTAATATCTATCCTTATTCATTGGAACTTGATTAGGACAAATAGATAGACCGTGATTCACCTCAATAGGACTATTAATAGGTTCACAGTCATAGTACTAGTTTCAATAATAAGATCCAAAGTATACTTCTTTTTTTAGAGAAACAGCCCTTGCTTGACCGAGAAACTTCAATGTCTATGAAGTATTTGAGAAGCCCCAAATCCTTTATCTCAAATTTTTGGGCTAGATAACTTCAAAGTTTCTCTATATCTTTTATGTTATTACCTATTACAATTATATCATTAATATAGACAAGAAGCAAAGTAATATCATTATGGTCATGTTTATAGAACAAGGTATGATCTGCCAAAGCTTACTTGAATTCACACTCTTCCATTACAAGGCTCAATCTCCCAATCCATGCATTTAGAGATTTTTTTTAAACCATACAATGTCTTTTTTAGTTTACATATTTTTCCTTATTCTATTGCAAACCCAAGGGGTGGATCCAGAAAAATTTCATGTACTATTGAAAGATCACTGTGAAGAAAAGCATTCTTCATATCAAACTGCCATAGATGCTAGTTTAGATAAAATGTAAGAGATAGTATGATTCAGATAATATTCATCTTATAAATTAGGATAAAAGTCTCATGATAATCAATAACATATATTTGGGTATATCTTGTCATGACTAGCCTAGACTTGTATCTTTCAACTGTCCCATTTAACTTATATTTGACATAAAATATCCATTTACACCCTCTATCTTTGTTCCTATTGGTAACTCAACCACTTCTCAGCTAAAATTCTTTTGTAGAGCCAACATTTCATCTACCATTGCATCTTTCCACTTAGGATCTTGAAGGGCTTCCTAAAAATGATTAGGAATATATACTAAAGATAACTAAAGAGCAAAAGTTATGTTAGCTTTAGACAAACGATGATAGGATATGAAGTTTGAGATTGGATAAACAACATTAAAGGCTTTTGGAAAACCATATTTATCAAGTGCTTTTCTCTCACGAAGAGAATATCTCCTATCATGTTTAGTAGGATTAGGATTAAAAATTTTATAAGATTAAGAAGAATAGGCATATATCTTAATGTCAATTTTAGAAGATTCATTTGATGGCATGGTAGTATCATCAAGAAAGATATTGGACTCAAGAGATGTAATCATCATATCTTCATTTCCTAGAGTAGGCTTTCTTGGAAAATAAGTTGGTCTCTCACGTCTCTTATCATCAGAGTCAATTTTTTTTTCCTACAGTGGGGTCATCTAAACTAATTTCCTATTTTCCTTAATATTCTCTAGACTTGAGATCCATATATTCTTTTCTCCCAACCACAATTGCTCCTCTTCTTTACTATCAATCTCCCCCTAAAGAGGAACCATGAATACATCTCCATAAAATTTTCACATAAATGAACATCCATCAAGACATAATAGGATCTTGTAGGATGATCAAAATATTTGTCTCCCTTTTATGAATTAGAGTCGCTAAGAAGAAAAAATTTAAGAGCATGAGGTTCAAGTTTATCTTTATGAAGAGAGTGAACATGAACATAAGAAACATAACCAAAAACTTTAAAGGAGTTTGAAAATAAAAAAATCCTAGTGAACATAAGAATAATAATAAAAACAATAGTTACAACAACTTTAGCATAAAAACGTTTAAGAACATGCATAGTAAAATATAAGGCTTGAGCCATTTCAAGGTGGTGGAAATTCTTACATTTTGCTATGCTATTATGTTGAGGCATCTAAACATATGTTTTCTACGAAGAATTCCATTTTGTGTCATAAATCAGTAAGAGATTAATTGACAAACTATAATGAAACACTTTTATTTTGGCATTAAATGGGTGAAGATCATGTTGTAAAATTAAGGAACAATAAGTGAAACGTCACTTTTATTAGATTTCATCAAATATACCCAATTAGCCCTAATACCTCATCAATAAAAGATACAAAATATTTATGTCTAAAAGTAGGAGTAAAAATAGGACCCCGTACGTCCACATAAACATATGAAAAAGGAATGGGACACAATAGTTTTAAGCATAGATATATTATTCACATCTTAAAAAATCCTAGTGAACATAAGAATAATAATAAAAACAATAGTTACAACAACTTTAGCATAAAAAAGTTTAAGAACGTGCATAGTAAAATATAAGGCTTGAGCCACTTCAAGAAGGTGGAAATTCTTACATTTTGTATGCTATTATGTTAAGGCATCTAAACATATGTTTTCTACGAAGAATTCCATTTTGTGTCATAAATCAGTAAGAGATTAATTGACAAATTATAATGAAACACTTTTATTTTGGCATTAAATGGGTGAAGATCATGTTGTAAAATTAAGGAATAATAAGTGAAATGTCAACTCCCGTGGTCATTTCTCTTTGTACTTTTTGACGACCTTGGTAAAGGAGAAGTGGCTAGAACATGACTACTAACCTGATCCAGATTATGATCAAGACCAACAAAAAAAATATAGGCCCTATCTTCTGCAATACTATTTGTATGTTCTTTAACATTAGCAGTACAAGTCATATTGTTTGGTCTTTGATAACCAAAGCTCCTTAAAAACTGAGTTTAACTAATTGTAGTATTATATTAGAAGCCAATCATTTTGACGTAATTGGAAAGACTACATTAATGCATACACTTGAAAAGAATCAGATACATCAAGATAACTTCTTTTTACGCATCCCAGACTTCCTTTGTTGTTCCCTACTGCACAAAGTGTGACATCAGATTATCTCAATGAATTTATGAGCCAAGATTTAACCGGTGCATCTTCAACCTCCCATTCATGGTAGCTTCAATCACCTTCTGAAGGTTGAACCTTTTTTCCATTAATATAAGCCATTTTTTTCTGCCGACTCGATAGTTAAAGGTCATCCAATTTAATACAGATGGATGAAGGTGTATTTTTTCTGGTGTTTCAATCGACCGCCTCTGTGAACGCAATTTTATTGATGGGTAAAAGCAAAATGGCCCATGCACAGAAAATTCTCATTCAATCAGTTCTTTGATACATTTATAAGAGTTTAAAATTAATGGCCAAATGAGCTTGATACCACTAGTTCTACAAAGAAAAACTCTGAAAAAAAACTACCCATTGTTCTATTCAGATATATGATTAACTCAAAAAGAGCTTCCCATCAGACAAACCACAAGCATGTCGGAGGGAGGGTTTTCATACCATTCTATGAGAACAGAACACCAATTTTCTTAGCAAAATCGTCCGCCTCTTCATCATCTTCATCATCTACATCAGCATTTTCACCTTCTTCAGCATCCACATTTTCACCCTCTTCATCATAGTTGTAGTCCCCTTCGTCTTGCTCATATTCATAATCTCCATCTCTCTGATCATCACCATTGTAATCAGGGTCTTCAGCTAAATTATCAACAGCCCTCTCATCCCCGCTCTCAAGCTCATTTAGCTTGGGTAATTGAGAAGATTGGTTATGAAAAACTTCCATCCGTTCTGCAGCAGACTCTTCCTTGTCTCCCTGGCTTTTATCTCCATCCTTTGCACCCGGAAGAAAACCAGATTGATTTTTTGCATCAGCATCATTATTGAAGCGACAAGTCAAATCTTCCTCTCTCTCACTTTGCTTATTGCTGTGCTTATTTGCAGATATTGCTTTGCCAGCAGAAGCAGCTGCTTCAGCTTCTTTTTTTCTCTTAAGAATCTCACTCAGAGGCATTGGCCCTTCAAATGACAGGTCACCTTCAGATGGTACAAAATCTTCCAAATGTTTCCGCTTTCCCAATAATTTTTGTGTCCTGCCATCTGGATGCTTTGAGACTTTCAGTTCAGCAAGACTTTTCGGGCCAGCAAAATCAATGCGTTTCTGGTCCATAATTTCTCTTCTCAACTGGGGCCGTCTGAAATTTCTCCCTTCATTATTGTAATCTTCTTCTACTCTAGATTTTATTCTATCACGAAGCCTCCCTTGGTGGGAGGAGAGTTGTGAACCACCTGGTGATAATCTGCTCCAATTCCTACCCTTCTCCACTTCATCACCGCCATTATTGAGAGATCTTCCAGGGAGCTTTATTCGACCTTGAAGACGACTACGAATGGAGCTCTCACGTGAGGATACATGAGAATCTCTTCTTGAGGAAACCCGAAAACCTCTCCCCTCAACATGGTCAATAGAAACTGTATCTTGACTGACAACTGACCTCAACCCATTACTGACTCTACGTAATTTTGATAACCGATAACGCAGATCTGCTTCGTCAATCTGTTCAGGGCTATTAGCTTTCCCATAGCCTCTCCTTTTCAAATGTGCTGGGGCCCCCAGCATTCTCTCTGATGAAGCCCTATTCTTTCCCCAAGCATCCTGCCCTTGCATGTGCTCAAAGGAGTCATAGCCTCGTGGACCGTGATATGTTTCTTGGTCAATATTAGACATAGAGCCATAATCATCTGTTTGACCAAGCTCATATTCATCAACACAGTTCAAGTTCCTTCCTTCAGGATCTTCACCATGATAGTAATCAGAATCTCTCAATTCATCATCCACAAGTACATCAAATCCAGGAGAGGACTCCCTCAATACGTCATCATAATCCTTACCATTCTGGAAACTTTGGTCATCAGCTACCTCTGATGGATGCAAATGGTTGGAACGACTTGGATTTCCATGAACAATTTGAGTAATCATAGCTTTATATCTAGGAACCTCATCATCCACTAGGTTAGGTTGCAATGAGTTTCTCTCAACATCCATATTAGTTCTAGGTGGAGCAACTCCAGCTGTTGATGCAGTTTTAGCTTCTAGAGGCAAATCAACTGCCTTTGAGAGCATATTCTTTTCCTGAGTGAATTTTTGAAGGCCACCAAAACCCTTGCCTTTAATCTGGACTTCAGAGCTAGAAGCAGCTGCATTTGTTTGTGAAACTTTATTGCCAGAAGTATTTGGTCCATGTGAAAAAGCACATCTGTCACCTTTTAAGCAAAGCCCCTTCTGGAAGAAAATGCAAGGGACTGCATGTTTGGCTGAATTATAAGGAGTATGTGTAGCAGGTGCCGCTACAGTTTGCGGTGGAGGTAAAGATGATCCAACAGGTGCTGCTGCTTGGGATCCAAACAAGCTATCAAGAGGCTGCAAAGAAATCAGATTTTTTATCTTCAAGATTCTACAGACCGGTCATGATTATAAAAAATATATATATGTACTTTTCAAACTGATGAACAGATCAGTAAGAAAAACAATTCCAAGAAAATAAGAAAAAAGAAGAAACTTACTGGATGGCGGAACCCACACTTCGGATTCAAGCAATTTCCATTCAACCAAAAATAGCAATCCCTAGGATTAACCCGGGCATATTCACTGTGGCGATACTCACATTCACTTCCCTGTTCAAACGATAGACAAACAGTCTTTTAAAAGTTAAAAAGAGAAGGTAATAAATGCAAAAATCCAGTTTGGGCAGCCACACAAAAAAATAAAAAGATAAATCCACACCACATGATCGGTTAAATAAAAAACTTATTAGGAAAAATGCTCTCTTTTTCACGGGTCTAGAGAGATGGTAAACCACTTGGAAAATGAGGCACATATATACATTCTGCAGGCCAGTGTTGCATGTATGTATCTCAAAAATTAATGAATAAAAAAGAAAAATGAAAATTAGAAAGATATCATTGTATATATTAAAAATATATTGATGTATATATTAAAAATACAAAAATATTGAAAATTAGAAAGATAACTGAAAAAAATGCTTTTGGTAGAAAACTATAACGAATGAGACAAGATACGGCATATCGTATATTCTGGTTACAGTATTATATAACATCTATATTCGGTAAGCCCTTGTAACATAGAGTTGATAACAGTCCATGAAAACAATATTTGTGGATTTGATTTACTTCGGTTTGTAAGTTTGAAAGAAAAAGAATACACTTCCTCAGAAATCCCCCAGCCATGGTGTACAAACCCGTCCTTGGTTTAATTTAGTATCATTGCTTTTCATCCGATAGTTACTGGTGATTAGATTACAAATAATACTCATAAACCTAGTTTAAAATCCACATTATACTTAATAGCATATGCCTTCACAAACTCTAATTTGTTGATGACGATCGCCGAAAACACGACCATAATAAAACAACACTAAAAGATGATGAGCCATGAAAACCCTAGAGCCACTAAAAGACGACATACCAAGAAAAAGAGCATCGTAACATGCAGATTCACTAAAACTTGTTTCCAAATTGGACCAACCAAAACCCAAATCTGAAACCCCAACTAGACAAGTGTTCCCAAAAACCCCAGAGAAATAAATCAGCATGGTTTCGGACTTCAAAGATTAATTCTTCTAGATAATCATGAAAAGAAAAAAGAAGAGACAGACTGAACCTTTTTGCAGGTTAAAGGAGAAGCAAGAAAGTAAACACAATCAGTGTTCCTTTTCAATGCTTCTTCCTCGGAAGAAAGCGTCGTCACCGTCGCTGCCGGTGGTTGCTGTCGTTGAGTCGTCTCCGCCATGGCTATGAAACTTCCAGCAACAACAGATCCAATTGACCACCCGAAAATCAGATCCAATTCCAGAGGAATTTGTATATAAGAAGAGACAAAGATAGTTGCAAGTAACGGATCAAAACTTAGCCTATGAATATATAGTGTGAGTGTGTGTGTGTGTGTGTGTATGTGGGCGCGTAAGTATTATCCTTTCTGAAAGAGGACTTTATAGAGAGAGAAAGAGATCAGAAGTTAGTGAAGAGGAGAGAGAGAGGAGGGAAGAGGGCAAAGCTCCTTTTAGAGCTAAAGGTTCTCTGAAATTCCTGATTTGATTTTGTATTGTATTTGTATTTCTGAAATAAAAGGGATAAACCAATTTTTATTAACCAATGATTAATAATTATTATGTTATGGTAATAATTTTCTTGTTAATAAAAATGAAAACACAAATATGTGATAAGTACATGAGATTTCTTGAAATTTATTTCATACCACAAATAAAAATCTAAATGTTGTTAATTTATAAGTTAGTATACTTTTTTATCCTAAATGAAAGGGTAATAAATAACATTGTTGAATTAAACATAAGTTTTAGGGTTAATTAAAAAATTTCAAACTTTACTCAATTTTGTAATTATAGCTTGAATTTAAAAAAGTGACAACTTTCAATTTTTTTTAATTATAACCTGACATTTATATTTTTATTAACATTATTGACATGACTTGCTATATAAAACAAAAATCTTAGACATTTATATACGATATACTTGTGTCATTTTGGGAGTTAAAATTCTTAAATCAAACTTTGTCACCTCGATTCGAGACGACAACCATACTATATCACACTAGTGTGAAATGACAACACAATTTTTAATAATTTGAATGAAATCTCAATTTGTCATTTTAGGCCCTCATTATTTATGTGCGAGAACGAACCTATTCAGGGGTTTTAATATCAAAACGACGTAGTTTAATTAAACTTAATTAAGTATGAAGTATATAAGTATTTAAGGTTTCTATCTTATGTGATAAATCACATCAGTATTGTTAATAAAAATACTAAAGTCGGGCTAAAATTAAAAAAATTAAGAGTTTGAGTATTTAATTGCCACTTTTTGAAGTTCGGGATGAAATTGCAAAATTGAGTAAAATTTGAGATTCTTTTTTATAATTAACCCTAAGTTTTAATTTCCCTGTTTAGCAATAAGTTATTAAGTTTATCAAATAACATTATATGTCCTTTTATTCGATATATAACGACATAAATTATAGAATTTGCAAAAACAAAAGGATTATAACCAAAGTTAGTATATATTAATAAATTATACAAAGGTTTTAAATAGTTTAGTATATACATCTAATAAATTTGGTTGAGATTTAATTATTTAAAATTATTATAATTGAATATGGTGAAAGGGTTCAAATTGATTTAATTAATTTGGAAATGTTGAGGTTAGAACATGCAAATATCTGGGCATATGTCAAAGAACATGAATCAGGAAAAGCTTCACTTGGTAACTACTTAACATAGCAATTGTCAAAAGTTCAACATCTCCTGTAGGAGATATGAAGCAAAACTGCTATAGGAGAGCTGAAAATGCTCATACGTAAATAGTACATCATTAACTCAAGAATGTTAAGTATCTGAAAACAAGTGAAGTCACATATAGCTTTCTCATTCTGGTGCTTTTGGTCTTAGGAGCACCAACCACAGCAGGAAAACGAATAAGGCATGCGTCCATTTTTTCTGATATAGTCTGCTTGTTGCTCTGCTTTCACAGCGTGCCGGTTTCTGTTTGCTTCTGCAGCTGCTCGCTTCTCTTCTGCTTCGTGCCTCACCGATGCTAGTTTGTTCATAATCCTATCATGGGCCTCCGCTCTCATCCTTTCAACCTCCACCTGCGAGGCAGCAGAAGTCATTTAGCTTTTTAACCCATAATCCATTGTTAAAATCTGTCTAATAGTCTCGAACTCGGATATCGGAAAGCAGTAGGAATGCCATAGAAAGATGGTTGTCCAGGCTAAAAGTTTTCGAATGTAGAAATCAAAACACATGTTCATCATAATGCCCTGGGGAAACTTTTAATCATATGAAATAATAAAAAAAAAAAGAGGTTAACCCATTGTAATAGTATCTTTTCCTTCACAATCTTAATAGCTGGTTCTTGGCCTAATTCTTGAAGCATAAATCCAGAGCAAAGAATTATCATCTTTACACCAGTAGACGATTAATGACAACAATTTAAAGTACCTCAAATTTTCTCATCTCAGCCTCTGTTTTGGCTTTTTGATGATTTTCCCATGCTTGAATTTTAATCTCTTCACGTTTGAACCTGAAATAAAGCAATCATAATCACCAATCCAGTTTTTGGAAAACCAGCAACCAGGTGTCCGTCCAGCACAATAGTCTCTTAAGTGTTATACCCCCAGGTAATCCATATTTTTTCTCTTTTTCTCTGGTCAATCAAACATGTTATTAGTCCAACCAGAAGTATTACTAGCAAGGCATAGGCGTAGTTCATATTTGGATAAGAAATATACATCAAACTTTAGTAACTAGCAAAACATACAATGCATGGAATAGAAATGACGAGGGAAAAGAACAATGCACTAATTCAAATTAAATAATCAGTGCTTAGAACACAGTACCTTGCTAAATACTTAGCCTTCTCTGCCTCCGCCCATGCTGCAGCACGCATTTCAATCACACTTTTAGTTGGTTGTTCTGTGGCTACAGTTCTCAAAGAGGTAGATGAATCTTTGTCGTCCTCCTCTTTACTAGCCCACGCAGCAACATTAAGCTTACCCAGCTGTGTCCCCAGAACCATTATTTCTCTCCTAGTTTTCATTTGCAGCTCTCTTTTGGATAACTCATTTTTAGGATCAAGATGATTATTGAGAGCATTTGTTGGAAATGAAGATTGTACAGCTCTGTCAGGACTTGACGGCCGAGATGAAGTTGGACTACGAATTGGTGTTGATGCCCTTACTGGAGTTGCTGTCCTGGATGGTTCTTGACTAGCAGTAGGAGTCATTTCTGTACCCATATCTCTCAATGAAACCGATCTAGCGGTTGAGGGAGGTGGAATAAATGTACTTGCACTTTGCATTGTCAAAGATGAATTGTGTTGGCTATGATTGACTGCAAGAAAAGTTGAACAATTAATATCTACTGAATATTTCTAAAATTGTTCAATTTTCATTCTGAAGATATGTACAGAAACCTTATTTTGTCAATAACAAAACAAAACGGGCCTTTAACAGCTACGTTAGAAAGCTTCCACTAAAACTGTACCCCCGAAACATAACAATAAATCCTAATTTTGAATTTTGTACGTAAAATGCTAAGCTTGCTTGCCTAAGCAATTAGCTCTTTCACATGACATTCACTCAAATTCTATCAGCACCAAACAGCGCTAAGGCTTATCATCTCTATAAACAAGGCTGCATCATGTAAGCAGGTTCTAGTTAGAAAACCTGAAAAAGTCTTGTAAACTATCTGTAAGAAGCAAAATATAATGAGGCCAATTTTCCTGAACAACATAGAAAATGTTTGATCTATCATCTGCCCACAACCTTCTAGGTATAAAAATACTGTTGATATAAGAATTTATTCCAAGGAATATATCAATGATTGTTTATGTCGGACGATCAACACCCCTACAAAATGTGATGAATCGCGGGGTTCAGACAAACCAAGAGATAATTACGAAAAAATCTAAATGATTGACACCATGAAGAAGATTTGATCTTTCCTCACATCTGCCCACTGTCATAAAAGCATAGTGACTTTACCATTAAGAGGTTATGTTAGGAAAAACGCTCAAATGTACAGTGTATATAGCACAACGAAACTGATACTAATAAATAAACCTTCCTCTTGCAGTCATAAGCTATTGAAACAAGAAATCACAAACAGAAACTCCTAACTTTTCTGCTCTCATCTATATCACATGTTCAACTTTCAGAAGAATAAAGAAAGCAATGATTATTTCCACTTCCAAATTTTCATTTCTAGTGTACCAAGGATAGTCAGTTACATTGTTTTGAGACCAAAAATAGTCAAAGGAACACAACATGAGACATAATCTAATCACATACTTAAAATACACTAATAATTTGATTGCATAAGTAAGGTATAATCATCCTATGAAGCATAGTTGATCACAAACAGGAAACAGAATCAATTGCTTTAGAAACTATTAGATTTGAAAATGAAGTTATCTTATGGATCAAGATTTTAATCACTTGCTGACTCACCAACAGAATTCTCTATCATAAGCACAGGCTTGCCGTATGATTCTGCAATTGGGTGTGAATTAGACTCCCGGCCAACATATCTGTTCGTCCCAATTTCTTTCTTATCTTGACTGGCATTAACCCATTTTGTATCTGATTCTTCAAAAGCAACATATTTATGTTCAGGAACTTCAACAACCATGTTGGCGGAAGCTTGTCGATTTAAATAACCAGTAGTCTTCTTCCTTGATCCAATTCCCTGACTACCCAACAGATGCATTTGTCCGGTCTTTGGATGATGCCAATTGGGGCTTGCTATCCATTTATGAGCATCATCCCATTTGGACGGCGCCCCTTTTGAGAATGGTGCAAAAGGCAGTCTTTGTGGGGCCAGCTCTGTCGACTGAAACTCAGAAATTCAGGATAGAGTAGTGGTATCATGCTTACTGTTGGAATTTAACAAATCTTACTAAGACCTAATTCTTGATTTTCAAAATGATCTTTAACTACAACCGCTAACCATTTGTGCCATGGTTTCCACTGATGTTGAAGTGAAGCATTCAGGAAGTACAGTATCAACATCTACATCTTTGCAATTGCCAGAGCTATCACCTCCTGCAGAAATTTCCAGTCAGTACGTTGGCTAACATGACAGAAGTAACACGACATGTACATTAAACTTCACTTAATAGTTCACAGGAATCCGTAACCACCCAAAATTTTGGAAACGCTTTCAGAAATGAAAGTTTGGGGTTCAAACTTCAAAATATTCTTTTCTTATTAGTCTTTGGCTTGGGTAAATGTTGTGAAAGGCCAAGGCTTCAGCAGTAAAGGTTACTCCAGTTGGCCAAGCTGTTTAAGTTGGCATAAATTTGCTTATCTGCTATAGACCTGCTTATGTGAAATGTCTACCACCTTTTGCAATATGACCAAATCAGCCTCGTTGTCCCTTAGTTTCTTTCTGATCCATCCATGTTTCTCTGATCCATCCATGTTACTTGTCCCACACAATAAAGGCATTAAGCGAGAACGAGTTTCCAGTTGGGACGAAAACTTGCGACAAAGGACGATTTTCAAAACTATGAACGCATTAATGGTACACCTTTATAGAATAGACAAATTTGGAACATCTAGAGTTGAGAGATTATATAGGACGGTGAATCAACAAAATGCATTAAAAGCAGTAACAAGCCACAAACATATTAAGGACAGAAGCAACAAGATAAAGGACAAATGGGATACATACATCAATACATACCGGTTTCATCAAGGTCAGTGGGCCGAGAGGTCAAGGAGCAGACAGATTCAACTTCTTCTTCGTTGGACTTCTTTTCCACTTGTAAAAGGATGTTTCTCAGCTTTCCTGGTGACAATCCTCCACCCTGTTCTAGGAATCAAATTTAGTCACATTTGTTAAACATTCATAAATCTTAAACAATGCTTCTACTTTTAGCAGATCAGAATGAACAGGTGTTTTTTCTAAGCGAACTTGAGCACTAAAGCAGACACATTGAGTAAAGAGAAAGTAAAGAAAACCATCAAAAGATGGACCAAGAATTGACGATTTAATCGAAGAAAAAAGATGAAGATGAAGATGGAAAGCTAGTACCTCGGACTTTTCGATTCTTTCGTAATCCATTGAAAGTAAGCCAGTGATGGTATTCGTTTCTGTAGGTATATACTCACTTAACAAAAACAATAAAAGTGAAATGGTCAGAGCACATTGTAACCCAGTTGTCGCTGACACTCAAGTGTATCGGTAGCTTCAATGTGTGGCCAAGCGGAGACTGAAATCAAAAAGAGTATGTGTAGCGGACAAAACATCGGAACGGTAACTGAGCCATCACATCGGATGTCTCATGTCTGTTTCATGTCGGACACTCGGACTACTTTCTCAAAATATGTAAAATACTAATTTAGCCATTAAACCAGTTTAATTTGATAAACCTGTCGTGACTCGTGAGTTTGGACTTTGGAGATCCATCTTGTTTTTGACCAATCTTTTAAGAATGAGATTGAAAATTAAACTAATAAAGTAAAAAGTTTTAGATTTGTTAAATTAAATAAAATTAAAATTTTAAGATATGATTATATGAGAATGTTCTAATAAATTAGTTCTAATAAAAGTTATAAAGGAAATTAAATAAAAAAATAAAAATCAAACCGAAAAGTAAATTATCTCAAAATTTTCCTGGTTTGGATGATGATGATAATGTGAAAACAAGAATTTAATGATAATTTTTATATATAAGTATAATTATAAGTTTTTTTGATTGAAAAATAATTTATATATAAAAATTGTAAATAAAAATAAAATAATACAAAAATTTTCAATTTGAAATATATTAATCATTAAAAATAAAAATTAATGATAATTTTTTATTTAAATTACTTCTTCGTCCATTTAATATTAATAAATAATTTAATTTTTCAAAATCATAAATTTGGAAGACAATTTCTTTAAATTATTTGAAATTTAAAATTTAAAGTTTAACTTATTAAAACATGTTCTTACATTATTCATTTTATGGCAGCTTATTCATTTTTTGCATGGCTTTTAAAGTTATTTGATTTTTCAAACATTAACTTAATTTTCAATTATATTGTTGATATAATTAACTAATATTTAAAGCATGGTTTTTAAACAATTATTACTAGTATCATTTTTAGCCATAAGAATAAATTATATGTTATAATATTATTAACATATTAATTAAAATTATTAAAAATATCAATAAAATGTTTAATTTTGTAATTAACAATGTTTACTTGACGAATCATATAAGTATAGCTACTAGTTATTTAACAAATTATCTACAATTTATTCTCTGACTTTAATTTAAAACTATCTTTGTACTTCTCATTTTCAAAAAAAGGACATATTCTTCTGATTCTTTGGTTCACTAATGAATTCAGTTGTGATGAGTGTGTTTCTTCAATGTCATCCATTTTTATTGATAGCATAAAATTCAGTGAAGAAACGTAGACATAACATCAAGCCAGATGTGCTAAATATAGATTTCTCTTTTAGATGCCCTCACATTTGGCAAGCATCTTTAAATAGGTTGACTATGTAAAGTTTGTAAGAATTAAAACAAAATAGGAATTTCTCTTGTTAAAAATAGACTTCTGAAAATATTAAACTTCCTAAATAAGATAACTACTGCCTAAATAAAATAACTACTGCAGAAACAATCTAATTAAATGATTAATTTCCTATCTAAATAAGAAAACTATTGCAAAAACAATCCAATTAACTAATAAACTTCCTAACCAACCACTATAATCAACTCTTAACTAATCTCCTGGTATATTTCCTTCCTACGAATGCATCTTGTATATCATTACTCCCCCCAGACAAAGAGCGTGTCCTCAAGCTCGAACTCAGGATAAGTCTTCTTGAAATTGTCAAGAAACTCCTAAGAAGCCCCCTCTGTTGGTAGCCCTTGCCATTACATTAATAATTCCCATTGTCCCCTGTTAAGCTTAGCTGGTAACTTTAGGTTAATAATTGGACCTTATTTACCCTCCAATGGAGGAGGAAGAGGGACCAAAGTTGTTTGTGGATCTCCCTTATACTTTTTAAGCTATGAACATACACCATATCATGAATTTTACTCCCAAACAGTAAGGCCAAATGATTAAGCTACCTTGCGAATTTATTGCAAACATGAAATGCCTTGAATTACTTAGGGATTAGTTTATGAGAATCCCATCGAATCACTAATTGTAAGGCTCTAATTTTATCCACACCCATGCCCTTCATGTAATTGTGACCTCGTAATGGTGAAGGTCATGAACTTGCTTCATTCTTGCTTACACTTGGATTAGTTGCCTCTTAATTCATCCAATTTACTTCATCCCTCTCCAAAAAGGCTTGATCTAACACATCTAACTAAGTGGTGCCATAATCATAGGACAAAAAATTTGAGAGGTCACAATCATACATCACACGAAATGGTGTCGCTTGCAATGTAGAATGGAAGGATGTGATAATAAATTCAACCCAAGGAATTCATTCCACCCGACTCTTCCACCTATGCCTCATAAAACATCACAATTACATCTCAATGGTCCTATTCACTACCTTCGTCTGACCATCTGATTGCAAATGGTATACAAATGAATAAGCTAATTTTGTCCCACATACTTTAAACAACTCTCTCTAAATCATACTCATGAACACTTTATCTCTATCACTCACTATTGATTCTAAAAGGCCATGTAATCTAAAAATCTTCTAAGAAAACATATGAGCCATAGAGATGGCAGTATAAGGATGTGCTATGGGTGTAAAATGAGTCATTTTAGAAAATTTGTCTACCACCACAAATAAGAGAGGCTAACTCCCAACTTTGGCAACCCTTCGAAGAAATTCATCAATATGTCGCCCAAATCTAAATGGGAATAGTTAGTGGTTGCATCAACCCTGCTGGATGGAGATTTTACCATTTATTCTACTGTCACATATTGAATTGTTGAATACATTATACAATTATTCCCCTCATTCCATCCCAATAAAAATCAGTCTTGACCTGGTGCAATATTTTCTAAAGGCCCTCATGTGTAGAGTTATGAGCTCCTACTAAGACTGTGTAAATCAGGGCTAAATCTGAGGGTAAATAGACCTTGACTTTACAAAATCAGTCCCTCCCAGACTATCCAACCAACACTTGCTTCTTTTAATTTTACTTGTTGTTGTAACTCCTATAAATCAGTCTTTGCTACAATTTCCTATATTATTGCTTCAAAAAGTGCCAATGGCGATTGAACAATTTCACATAGGACCCCTTTTGTCGCATCTGTTTGTCAGGATAGTGCATCTGCTGCCTGATCTAAAGAACTAGCTCAATACTCTACCTTGAAATTAAAACTCATCAATTTACTCACTCAATGCTATTGTGGGGAGGTATAAAGACGCTGCTCTTGTAAGTATTTGAGACTAAAATGGTATGCTTTAATAAGAAACAGTAATGACCTCCCCTATAGATATGAACATTAGTATTATACTGCCTTTACGAGCCCAATCAACTCTCTTTCATATGTCGGTAATTTGAAGTACATCTTTGTAATCCACCTATTAAAGAATGTAATAAGATGGCCCTTTTAATGCAAAACAACTCCAATTCTTTGCCTGAAGGCATCTCACTCAACCACAAACTCTTCATTGAAATTGGGTAGTTGTAGAACTAGGGATTTAATTAGTGCTTATTTGAGTGTGAAAAAGGCCTTGGCAGTTGCTTCATTCCATTGGAAGTTTTTTAGCAAACTTGCAACAATATTGTTATGTCACCATAGCGCTTGATGAATTATCTATAATACCCAGTTAAACCAAGGAATCCACGAAGGGTTGTAATCCAATGAGGGGTTGACTATTCGATTATTTCTTGGACTTTTAAGAGATCTACTAAGACGCCTACATTGTGAACAATGTGACCCAAGTATGTCACCTTAGTTTCCCCAAAGGCACATTTGGATCTCTTTACTAACAATTTATGAGTACGGAACAAATCAAAAACAATGCATAAGTGTTGTAAATGTTTAATAGATGTCTTACTATACACTAATATGTCATAAAAAAGACAAACTTACACAAATAAGATCAAAAGATCTCATTCATTAAGGCTTGAAATGTTGACAGAGCATTAGCAAGGCTAAATGGCATGACTAAAAACTTAAAATGGCCATGATGGGTCCAAAATGTTGTTTTCTCCACAACTGCCTCATCCATCTGAACTTGATGATATGCAGACCTCAAGTCCAATTTGAAAAAATACCTCGCTCTATAGAATTCATCTAATAATTCCTCCACCATCGAAATAGGAAACTTATCCTTTATAGTTTTGGCATTTAACTCCTAATTAACACATAATCTCTACGACCTATCGTGCTTAGGAATAAGCAACACAGGAGAGTAGAATGACAATCTACTTAGCTTGATGATACCATAAGTCAACATATCATCACATTGTCATTCGATCTCATCTTATACTACTAAAGATATCTATAAAGTCTAACTATTACTGGTGTTAAGCCTGAGAGGAGTGTAATCTGGTGGTCACATTCATGGGTAAGGAGTAGCTCTGTTGGTTCGCTAAATAGGTCAAAGAACACAACCAATAACTTCTCTAACTCAACAGAGGGTGGAAAGGACTCTTAAATGTGATGAGCTCTTACCTCCTTATCCAACCTTTGTCCCCGTCATTTAACTCAATTCCTTCTAAACTCAAAGCTCATTGTTAAATCAACAAAATCCCATATAATTAAACCCAAAGGACGCAACCATTTAACCACCAATACAACATCACCCCCTCTAAAGGAATAACATATAAATTAGTAGAAAAGATGTCATGATTAATCTGAAATGAGACGATCTCATACATGTTAAAACTAGGAACCTTGTCCTAGTTAGTTACTGGTACTTGTAATCTTGGCTTGTGAATGATCGAGAGACCAAGTTGTCTTACAACAACAATAGTAATAAAGTTGTGGGTGCTCTCAGGGTCGATCAGTACCTACATTGGTCTTCCCTCCACCATCATTTTTAATTGCATAGTTTGTGACTACTTCCCCCTCTTGGGATTATAGCATGCAAAGAGATCTCTAGATCCCCTAGCCCTCCCTTATCATCTTCATCAAATTCTACCAATTCTACCTAAAATAACTTATTGCATTTTTGTCCTCGAGAGAATTCTTCGTCACAATTGAAGCAGAGCCCTTTTTGCCTTTTGTTCCTCCACTTCTGTCTTAGTTAACTTCTTAAAAAAATACATGTTTGTGCTCTCGGTATTAGACACTATCCAAACTTTCCCTTCCCTGCAGCTGCCACTCTAAAGGCTTTTTTGGACTACTCCAAGTAGGTGCTACCTTACGATTCCCTTTTGAAACAACCTAGCTACTCCTCTCCTTCTTATCATAAATGCGGGCCAAATTTATAACAACTCCTAAACTACTGGGTTACTGCATTCTGTCTTCAGTCGCAACCCCTTGTTAAGACCAGTTGTGAACAAGCTAATATGTTGTTTTATTGTAAGCTTAGTGGTCGGGCGAGCAAGGATTGCAACTCCTTTTGATAATCCTCCATCGCTCTTATCTGCTTTAAGTTATCCAATTCACTTAGGGGATGAGGCTTATAAGAGGACCAAAGCTCAGGTGGCACTACTTTGTAAGTGTCTCCCAATCCATATTCACATCCTCTTGCTTCATTTTGTAAAATCATAGTTATACCTCCCCATTAAGATGAAATAATGTTGGCCACAATTTTTTCCTTTCAGGCGTTTGCTGATTTTCAAAGAACTGATCACACTGATGGATCTAAATCAAAAGATCATCAGTACCATCACATGAAGGAAAATTTTAATTTAAAATACCCAGGACCACTACTCCCTCTTGCTTGCCCAACACTTATTTCCTCCCTTTAGTCTGTACTCCCCACGTTATTGCTCTTATCACACCCCTTCAACTCTCACAAAATCTGCAAGTTTATCACCTTCTAGTACTATTAGTGCAACTTTTTTACAACCTTTTAACGATCCTTCACCTTAGATAGCCTTTGCTTGATGTTTCTCATGAATAGATCTATTCGGCCTGACAAGTCTATAGATTGACGTGTTTTTGTATAGGATCTAGTTATGGGATGACTCACAAGAAAATCCTCTTTCCCTTTGTTGGAATTCTTCCCCTTCCTAAACCCTTTGGTTATGGCTTATAAATCTTGTTCCTTAACAAACTCTTAATAACGATTTTTAAGATGAAATTCTAACCTTTTGTTATTCCTCCTCCTCATTAAATAGGCTAAATATATAAAGTTTTTAAGAATTAGAACAAAATAGGAATTTGCTAAACTTATTCTCTACTAAAAGTATACTTTTGAAAATAATAAGACTTCTAAAATAAGATAACTACTACAACAACAATAACTAACTAATAAACTCTAAGATAACTGCTCAAAAATAGTCCAATCAGTCGATAAACTTCCTAACCAGCCACCACAATCAGCTATTAAGCTGATTGCCTTACATATTTACTTCCTACAAGATGCTTCCTTATATATTTATAACATTGCCATCTTCTTCAGTTATCTACCACTTTCTTCTCTTTGTACCTTTTGCTTATTACATAAACATATAAAGGCATGTGTGTACTTAACCTTATATATGTCTCTGTGTGCAACGAGAGAATCACAGAGATTCAGAAGAGAAGAGAGGGGGCTGTATAGAAAAAAAGGGTCTTGAGTTTGGGTTTCGGCTTTGCTTCTTATCTAATCTTTAGGGGTTTTCATGTATCTTTTTCTACCAGTCCCGACTCCCGAGGGGCCAAGCCCCTCTACCATTTTTGCCTTTTCAATTTCATTCCCATTCTAAGGATCAAGATTCCTTCTTTTGCTAATAGTAATCACAACCTAAATAATCTGCTAAGACTGAAAGCAAAATGCAAAAGTAAAAACACTATTCAGGGATAAAACTTAACGTTCCTGCAACAAAAGGCCTTCCAAGAGCAAAATTTAAAGTATACATCTTAAGTGAACAAGACCACATTGTCTTAAACAAAGTTGGTTTACAAAAGCTCAATACAAAAACACCAAGACTGGAGTTGAACTTAAAGAAAAAGTAACACGGAATTCACTCTTCCACTAGGATTTTTGAACTTGATCAATTGACATGTTTGGATTTTCAGAGAGCATGACTTGTTCTCGAGCTCTATGTAGAGTTGACCACATCTTGATGATGCAGTCAGGTATAAACAACTTCATATGACACGAAACAAAAGATGCAATTCAAAAACTAAGGGTTGCCTAGCCGTTTCTTATTCAGTGGCAGAAAATCAAAACCTTTACAGACAAATTGGCACTTATAACATGATCACATTTCTGAACATAAATGGACCAAACTGTCCTCAAAGGAAATACCAGTAGATCTCAGGCATTGTACTCTGCATCATCTTCCGTTTCACGGACTGCTTGAAGGGGATCATTGCCCAACATGAAACCAATATCCAACAGCGTATTCAGAGGACCATTCCCAAATAAACACACTTGAGGTTCAATGTGATTCAAGTGCTTCAACTCATCATCAGACAAGGACCAACTAAAAATTTCAATGTTTTTACTTATACGGCCGGGGTTGAGGCTGCACGGTAGAACACTAGTTCCTCTCTGCAATCCCCACCGCAGAATTACCTACAATGCAAGAAGCACACTGAACTGGTTAAGTAAACAATGGTAATTAGTGCGATGTTCATATCGTCCAGATCCTCTTTAAAAAGGAAGTCAGTATATCATTGCCAAACAGTTCCCAGGTATGATCTAAAAACAATGGGACTTTGCATTGTGATTTTCAATCCTCCGAGTGATCAACGGGCCTTATATTTGTAATTTCTTTAACCTTCTATTTCTTCTCACATGATGCATCTCTTTTGAGGGAGTTTTAAATTTTAACAAAAAGAGATTTTTGTAATGCAACCAGTTCATATTTCTCAAACTGCTTTGGATGCGTTCTGGTCCTTCTGGGTATGAAGAATAAAAATGGTATTTGGCATTTTCTTAATCCGACTGTGTATGTAGAAAATAGTTTGGATTAGTCAGGAAAAGATAATATCATCAATGCTCTCCAAGAATATTTTAATTAATCTCAAGAAACAAAGAACTGATGCATATGTCAGACCGTAAAAGATAGGTGATAAACCAACAAGAAAAACGTCAGCTAGAAAAACCTCACGGTTCATATTTCAGAGTATGTGTAGGGAAAAGAACCTTAAACATGAGAATTAAGCAAGCTTTTTATCAACCCACTAAAAATTTTGTGCGGCCTTCTTTAAGGTAATCAGTGTGCTGAGCTTGATCAGTGGTTTCCTAAGCATAAGTACCAAAACAAGTAACAGGACAAAAAGCAGTAAAATGCCTCCCCAATTCAGCTAGATGAAGGTTGCCTTTCAGAGGTTTTTGCACTAATCTATTATACATTCAGATCAAAGCAACTTATGGAGATGAAGAAACCTTGTTTGTATTCACATCCATAAGAATTCATAAATGCTGCTTGATTGACTTATGATAGGCCCTAGTGTAGCCTTCTATAGGCACCAACATGCTAGAGACATATTCATCTATTTAGCTTGAAACCGTGGGCCGGTTCATCTCATTCTCTATATTCATGAACCTAGATGTATACAACTCGCACATATATATAGTGTAGGGAACCTCTTGTTAATAGATATGTGAACATGCAATAGAATTACAAGACTAACACATACTGCTTTGTTATCTTGTTAGTAGTAGAATCCACTTCTCTATCATATTCTATGTACAGAGTGTACCACATCTATTGGCTTACAAACCATTATCTCATGTTGGATGGCTTTTTTAACTTCTAAAAATGAAGCATCATAGAAACGTAATGCTCAGGGAATCCTTTGTGCATCGATTGACAGCCACCTATACCGATTAAGACCTGGGGAAAGACAAAAAGATCTTTCCTCAGGTCCTAACAAATAATCCAATCAAAACATTATAGTTATCCTCAATAATATTTCCATACCTAAGGACAATTCACCAACACACAAATACTTTAAAAATCAAAGGTTTCTAAATCAGAATCTGTCAGTTTGAGGTCAAAAGCATTTGCTTCATGTTAAATATAAAACCCCAGGACCCCTGTTCATCTTAGGGAGAGAATCAGAACAAATTTAGCTTCACCCAGGGATCCTTCTTAAGGAATCATTTGTGGTTTCTAGATCTTTGTGATTATAATCTTATCTCTATATGTAGCTAACGCACTGATCTCCAAAGGTATACACATATATCTCCAAATGTAGACTGTTTCAAATTTTGGTTGTTAAGTTTTGTTTCTCTTTACCAGTGTAGTCACACTGTGCTACTGTCCTAGATACAGTACGTGGGCATATATGACTGATGCAGGTTTACCTTCAATAAGAGAAACACAAGAACATTTCTAATTGATTTAGTAATTTTCTCTCTACCCTAAGTCTGACAAACCGATTAGAAAAAGTCAAGTCTGGCCGTCAGAAGCAAGAGGTTTGGCAACTTTCAAACATTTTGGTAATGGATAGGGTTGTGCTATGAAAGAAATAAAGGATAACTTATTCAATATTACCTGTTCAGGTGTCTTTTTGTATCTGTCTGCTATCTCTTGGACAACGGACAATTTTAGCATGGGTCCATGCGCTGATCTTGACCTCCTAAATGACACGCGAGGAGTGCCAGATTCTTCTCCTGATCCAGCATCAGATGTCCCAGGGTTTGTTGTGGGAACTCCCAAAGGTGTGTGAGCAGACACATGAATACCCTTCAACTGACAGAACTTTACCAATTCTTCTTGCCTCCAAAATGGATGCAATTCGACCTAGAAAAAGATATTTCAATTAAGTATCCCATATCCAAAAAGTTATATCATCTCAAAACATTTGACTTGAATAAAAGAAATCTTAAGGAACACAAGCGAATTGACCCCTAGTGCTTATGAAGTAATGCTTTGAATGATAATCTCAATTATTGGGTGACTAGCAAGGTTTTAGGAATACCAAATACAGTTAGATTGTCACGTTGAGAAATTTGAGCACTTCTTTAAAATATGAGCTCAAAAATTACAACTCTTGCATTGTAGGTTCAACAAAATGAAAAGGAGTCAAAGTAATGACATTCCAGATCTGATTATGTGTGATATGAAGTTCAACTACAAGTCAACCCTCAAATCACTAGGGACAGGATGTTTGGTAATGGTGGTTTTCGATTAATGCCATCACACAATTTCTTTATATCGGAAATAATTCTCAAAATGGGACAATTCTTTAGATCAGAAATAATTCTCGAGATCGGACATGTTATGTGTAGAAAATCTTGAATCTTTTCATCTTAGCTGTTATCTCAGAACTCTCAGCATTAGCTTGCCCTTATAAGATTCATCTGTTCATACTCGTTTTTCTTACATTAATCATATTGGTGAAAAAAATCAATTTCATAAGAGTTCATACATTGTAACTGTACGCAAAAGGTGCAAAGCAAATGATCAAAAAGTGTCCATCAAACAGAGCACCTAACAGGTTGTTTTGATGATTGATAAACTAATTGTGCATTTCTCTCAATAATCTTCACTTCCTGACTACAAAAGCAATAATCATCACATGCTTCATCCCATACAATGTTTTTTCCGCTCCCTGAATTGACTTAATAACAGCACATTGACTATCATTATTACCAAGCTAAATGCCTCGTCAGTGAATTGTAAGATCAAGTTCGGATAATAATAATAGCACCCTTATATGCGAATCACTGGAGAAGATTCAGAGTTTATCTCCAACTTTCGTGTTGATAAAATGAATAGCTAATTAGATCAGCTCAAGGAAAAATTTGAAAGGCGAATGTGTGCAGAAACAAACCAAATGAACATTAATAAGAATGAATTGGATAAAACCAACCTGGTTGACAGCAGGCACAACTTTTGCAAACTTAAGCAACTCTTTAATCTGATGAACACTGAAATTACTCACACCGATAGCTCTTACAAGACCCAACTCAATCAGAGCTTCCATTACTTTCCAGGCTTTCTTCAGTCGGTTCAGGAATTGCCTATACTCACTCCCCGAGTTTGAAGGAGGATCAGTTGCATCACCAAATCCTGAGCTATCAGGCCAATGCATCAAATAAAGATCTAAATACGACACTCCAAGATTCTTAAGTGAAACCCTCACATAATTCTCAATCTTATTCAGAGAATTCATAGTGCAATAGAGCTTGGAAGTCAAAAAAACATCTTCCCTGTTCAGTGGCCCTCTGAATGCTTCCGCCAATGCTTCACCAACTTCAATCTCATTCCCGTAAAGATGAGCACAGTCTATATGACGGTAACCAACTGATAATGCAGTTTTCACTGCTTCAACACACAGGTCACCACCACTCTGCCATGTTCCGAGCCCAATTGCAGGAATTTTAGCTCCTGTGTTCAGTACAAAGTAAACTCCTGGTGCCCCAGATTTTCCTCTCATCTTCTCTAGCCTTGTTTCAATTGATAGGTATGAAATGAAGACAGATTTACATAACCCAGAAATCAAACAACACCCAACACAAAACGCAATCGGTACAGACGCCAAATCTCAAGAACGAAACTGAGGTAGGAGAGTCAAACAACACCCCAGGAACAACAGCAGAAAAAAGAAGGAACCCAGATCCAAGAGAGAAGAAGAACAGATCATTCCGAGTTCAACGTTAGGAGGTAAAAGAAAACAGGTTGAGCAGCAAGGAAATATAGCTTATGTTTGCCAAAATTTTCCAACTGAAGCCAACATCAAACAAAGAAGCAATCTAGAACTAGCCCACCACCATTAGACAACAATCTACTGCAAAATGATGGGAAAATTTGTAAGAAATAACGATAAAGATCAAACCTTTCTTGTTCCCAAACATATATCAGCGAAGAGAAAGAGGGAATCCAGAAGCAGAAGAACAAAACATTACACAATAGTTCAGCGTTATTAGTTGAATATGACGGTAAAGATCAAACCTTGTTAACATCTTTATTAACATCTATCAACAAGCCACCAAACAAGGACTTTTGTTTTCTACCGATTTTGTATGTATTTATGTATGTGTGTGCACATTATGAATATCATGTTCAAAGATAGAATTTTGGTGGTCAAAGAACAACGGCAACAAGGAAAAGGAAGCAAGTATATTATTGCTTTAGCTTAGCTGTAAATTCAAGCTTGTCTCTCTAGTCTCCACTCTTATGTTGTTGTTTTGTATGTATGTATATAAGCATTAAATAATTTGTCCAAGATAAGCAAATAATAGCCTATAGAGTATAGTCATAAAGATTTAACAAAATTAAAAATTTTAAAATATAATTAAGAAAACACTTATTAAAGAAATTAAAATTTAATTAAAAAAGACTATCAAATAAAAATTAATTAATTATATTTATTTTTTAATTTAGTTTATTTCAATAATTTTTTATTATGAATATAAAATTTAGTCACACCACCACACCTAACAAGGTAGTAGGCCCTTATAAATTCCTAATGTCTACCTACTTGCGACCCACACAATTCATTTACATTAATTAGCAACCAATAAAAGAGTACATTAACTAAAGAAATGTCTTGGAAACACTCTTCTTTAATTTTTGGGTTTGAATTATTTTTTTATTTAGATAAAAGATTTTTTAATTTCTAAAAATATTTTTATTGTTTTAAATTTAAAAATGTGGTATTAAAAATATTTTATAAATTTTTTTAACATAAATTATTGTGTAAATAACTATTGAGTACATAATATAATTTACATGATTGATTTAAATTAATTTTAAAAGTAAATTCTATTAAAATAATTTGATATATTTTAATAATATTTTTTAGTATATCTAATATTATAAAGTATTTTAAGTAATAAAAATATGCTTTAAAATGAGTGAAATTATATGAAAATTTTGTATTTTTTTACTTTTTTAATTTAAAATAAAATGACTAAATTTTATTCTATTGTTATATTCTATCAACTATATTGTAATATATGATATACTTCATTTATTCTATTGTTATATTCCATCAACTATACCATAAATTATATGATATACTTCAATATCATGTTGGAGGTGGAATTGTGTGAATGAAATAATTGGAAACACTTGAAATACAGAGCATGAAAAGCAGCCTGTCTAATGTCATTGGTGTGACTGTTCGGATAATTGGAATGAGCTCAATAAATTCAAATCCAGTGATAAGCTTAGGAGAGGGAGAGAGAGGAGTTGACTAAACCGTTGGTCAAAGATACCATTCTTACATGGTTAATTTCATGAACATTTAAGACCATACGTACATACCCATATAAATCAGAACGTAAAAGGTCTGTTGGTTACAGTCACGGTACGGCAGGGAGAGATCTACTATTGCACTTAGCTACGGATCTGCGGTGTCGTGTACCCATTGTAGGTTGTAGTTTTTGACCGCAATTGGTGTAAAAAGAAGAAAACAAATCTCATTTTTATGATCAATGAGATCCCTTCTTCTCTTTTACATTTGATTAGTGTAAATTATAACAAATCCAGCTTCTTTGTCTCGCAATCGCCAACAATGATCTGGTTAATCATGAAATGATGCAAATTGCAACGTGTAATGTTATCAACACGATATAGGTAAACGACTGCTGCATGAAAAAGTAAACCCTAGGATTATGGGCCACGCACTACAGAATGTTGGGCTGAGAAGCCGACTCATATGCTCATGAGTTCATATTAAGATTAAGGTGGCTACGTAAACCAAAAAACTACCATTCAAAGGTACTCTAAGACGAGAATGGTAGAAGTGAGAAATAATCCTACCAGTCCACTCTGTTAACCAAACTTCAAAATGCCTCTCAAGGTATAATAAACCTGTCACCAGAATCTCAAATTCGCCTTCCAAATAGCAAAATCGAAGAGAAGCCAGGAGTAACTTTGAACGAATAGCTTCTCAGTGAACGAAGTTGGAAAGCATTTTTGCAAGCCACCATCTTAAACAGGTACGTTTCCTCATTTTTGCAATTTCATTCAATTCGAATGCTCATAGTAATCATCTTATAGCAGTAAACTATCCAAAAACATAACTGTAAGCATCCGTCAATTAGAGGATTTTAGAACACACAAAAAGGGTGAGAAGGAGAGGAAACTGGCAACTCATACATCAGGAGGGAGTTAGAACTGTAGTTAACATAAAATCCAATAGCGGAGAAATCATTCAGCTTACAACTTTCTTATGACCACAACCAATCATTCAATAAACACCTTTCTCTACTGCCATATATGGTGTCCAGTAAGATTGTATTGGAACAAATGAGGAACCAAATCTCATGAAGCAAAAGCCACAACAACAACCATACGTATCTGTACAATCCTCAGAAGCTTATGCCTCTTTCACGGACCAACAATATTCCCTAACAAGAACATTTCGTATGTTAGATTCCATTCTAAAGGAGTCCCTTGGTTTTCCAAAAGGCCAGCTTTGCTTTTGCTTTGTCGTTAGATGATATTCAAAAGCTTTATTACAGCAAGCATTTCATCACTTCTAGCATTTGCATCACATCGTATTCTTGCCCCCACTCTCCTCAACGAATAGGATGGTATTGTGTGATGCCACGCTTTGGAGGCAACTTCCTCAAAATGAAAAGAACCAAGATTGACGGTAAAATCTCCACTAGCTGCATGCAGAAATAGGGTAATGGTAAAAATCCTACAATACAATAAAAAGGTTTTGTTGTTGTTACCCAACTAGACAAACCCATAATTATTTTAATTCTCACAATATACCTCTGAAATACAAATCTAAAGGACAGAATTTTGGGTTTGATCATTTTCCATGCAGGGATATCGACTAAAAATGCAATAACATTCTGAAGGATTAACCTACATTCCTTGTGGACATCATATATATTCAAACAATTGTGCTATGTGATCTTGTAGTCAAAAGGTAACCATATCGTTAAGAAATTGTACAAAACTTCACTTCAGCCAATCACAGATGAAGACAAATATATGTATATTATGAACTACCAAACGTTATGAATGTTGAACAGAGTATTGGAAAATGGTAGAGAAGCAGGTTAAAGAACATTTTCCTTTAGTTCTTAGCTACATTGTACCAACATTATCAAATGAAAATCTTTAGCTTAAAGGAGTATCATGGAACTGACAAGCTGACTGACTGGTAAGGGAGTAATGAAAATTCAAATAAAACTTACCAGGTAATATATGAGGTTTAAAACTGGATGATCCAAAACTTCTAGGTCTGCAGCTTGATCAAAAGCATCAAAGCACATCTAACATGGGCAAATAACAATAAAGGATGAAGTCAGATGCCCATGTATCATGGACAACAAAATCAACAACAGAGTCCCTCAATATTATTTTGCTTGCCGAAGAGTGGAGTACAAAAGGAACAGCCTTAGTAATGATTGATGACATTTATATCATATTATATACTTCATTGGTTCACTGTAAGCTTTGAACTCTTATCATTTTAACAATTTTCTTTTCAAACTTCAACATGCCGAGGCACCATTTGACTAACCTACAATCAAGGTTTTAAAGTATGTCTTGAAGTGAGTCAGCTCACCATGATGCATCTGATGAGGAAGCATAAGGAACATATGGTGGTCACATACCCAACCTGTAAGGAAGCAAAAGAGGGGCAACCACATGTTACATAAAAATAGAGTGAAAGCAAAAAGTCCAAACAGTTTTAGAGAGAAGTTACTTCTTGAAGCTTCTTACGCCGCCCTTTGGATTCCACAGGGAAGCGCTGCAACATTAAGAACAGCCTTGCAAAACATGACAATTGCAAAATGCATTAGATCAAAATACAGTACAGACAACTAGACAGCATTAGTTAAAATTGTCAAGATAGGTGACAGAAGATGAGGGTAAATAGCATTTAGGTAAAAATATTGATGTCACAACTACTAAGACCAAAGAAAGCTATCAACTGCTGACTTATCTGAGTTTTGTTACACAGAACTTGACAACTGCATATGGTGAAAAAAACTACGGAGTAGGAAAAGCTATTAAAATGCTTCATCACATATGAATCCCGATGACTTGTAAAAACACCATAATCTGGCCTATGATCTAGCTATTCAGACTAAAATGATGACAAATAAAGTTCTTCTGTTATCATACACACAATGTAGGAGGGTCAGTGTAGATGTTTACCTTCCGCCATAAAGGAGAAAGCCGAGAGCTGCAACCAAAGACACTCCTGCCCAACATGGTGAAAAGCACGCTGCATCAGTTATCACTATCCAACTACTAGGTATCACAAGAAAATTCTGCACACTAAGAAAAGAACCTGCAAAGAACATCTTAGATAGAATGACAATAGCCGGGATATTCTTCCACCATAACACCAGCCACATAGCAATCTGAAATTGAACAAACACAGAATTAGCTAAAAGTAACAAATAATTTTGTAAGGGAAACATTAGGTCTTTGCATATGACTTTTCATATTGTCTTTGCATATGACTTTTCATATTGAACATAGCAGCAGTTTGCAACATGGTATCCAAAAAGAAAATTGCATTAACTCAGAACAACAGAAACAAATATGAAGAAAAAACAAAACTTTTGCGCCAGTGTTTTGACAAAGGTCATTCAATTACTAAATCTATCAGTATGATGTGTCAAAAGAGTTCACAAAGATAAATGAAGGAGACCTGTTAAATGTGAATTTCGAAATTCAATATGATAATCTTCCAGTTATAGTTGTTTGGTAAATGTTTTGGATAGACCTTTCTTTATCTGTAACAGTTACCCTAGAAAATAACCTCCTCTTGCACCCATCCTAAGACTAAATGTATATAATACACATTGGTTGAGAATGAATACGTACATACTAACACCTCCACAGATGCATGTATGGAAACATGAAAGAAGGCACAAGATATACATTAGAATCAAAATCCTAGGCATGCATGGCGCACCCTTGCTCAAGAAACCATGCCAAAAGCATGGTAAAGGTATTAATAGTAAAAGATTGCGGCAACATCATTTTCTATTCGTGATTCTACAATCCCTTTTGATTAATGTTAGAACCAACCAACCAACCAACCAACCTAGCTACAACAACCACTAGTCCATGCTTATTTGTTGCTGAATTCAATAAACTGCATTTGACTAACTGTGACATCAGTTCACATTAAATATGCTATACATGTGGATCAGTTAACAAATAAGGGGTGGAAAGGCGGAGGGTTAGATTAAAAACAGTGGTTAAAACATCATAACTGATAAACAAGCATCCCACATTGGTCCATGTCTAGCACCATCCGGGAAAAATGAAATGACATGCTAACAATGAAGGAAAGTACATATTTTACTGCATGCAATTTAATTTCAATGAACAATTTAAGTTATCTATTTCCACTTATTCCTTTCAATATATAGTAGGACTGCAGGAGTGGCCTATTGGGTTGGGGTTGACAAAAGCAGCAGAATTTTTAAAGTTCCTATTAGAATTCCTGCTTGGAATTTGTAGTGTTGGGTGCATTAATATTTATGAAGACTCGGGGGAAACACATGAATTAGAAGTTTTATAAAATAGTCACTGTTAGACCAAAATATGACATTTAAATCATATAATCTTATTCTACCTCTATTTTTCAATCATGACTTGACAATTAACAGCAAGCTTTTTTACCATGCTATCGTAACTGTGTTGCAGAATGAAGGATAATAGGCTAATAATTTGGATAAGGAGTTTCCTTAGCTCATTTTAAGAATGTTTTCAGCCTTAAATTTGATATATAAGAATTGTTTAAGTTGCTTGTTCCAAGCATCAGCTGGTTGATTGTAAGGAAACAGAGAAGAGATTCACCTGGATAACGTAAACCACAGCATTGATAGTAAAGAAACTCAGCCTAAGCCCATCAGTAGATACAGCACGTGCCTGTCCGGTATTAATCAATGTCAAGTGCAGAAATTATATTGTAAATTTCACCAGGATAATTGATTAAGCAAAGGAAAGTAACCTGGTAATATATCTCTGCCCAGAAGAGAACCAAAAGCGCGTATGTTGTAAAGAAAGCAAGACTTGGTAAATCAAGTAGGACATGTTGCAAAATCTAACAAATGTAAGCAATCATGCTTATAGATTAGTTACAATCATAGACAACTAATACCAAAATATAACACATTATTCAAAATAAAGCACCAACCAATGGACGTATGTGTTGCACATTCCGCCGGAAAACAAAAACCCCGCATCGAACTGCAGTATAGAAGAAACCATAACACACACGTTTATATAATCTCAGAAAATACAAAAGTTCATAAAACATATAAAATCGCACAATATGAGATACAAACCCCCATTGACCAAGAAATTCAGAAGATGGAAAACCTTCTGAGTGGTCCAACCATACTCTGGAACTCTTAATTGTATACGTACCAATTGAAGCTGAATACCAAAACCAATTCAACCAACATAAGAAACGATTCCATGAACCATAAAAATATTAAAACTCACGCATGCACATAACCGTAAGAGCTGGAAACCCTAATCGAAAGCGAATCAAATAATAATTCTTGTTGTTGATATGTAACAGTAATTAAACGTTAGAAGATAGAAATTAAATTAAGGTGAATAGCAAAAAGACAAAAGGAGGAGGAGGCGTAGGTACAAGAGCAACGGCAGCGACAAGTCCGTAGAGGACAGCGAGGGCATGGAAGATAGAATCCTGCCACTTCACCGACTCGTTAATCTTTTCCCACCAGCTGTGCGCTTCTTTCAAATTCAAGGCCACCACTGCCTCAACCTCCGTCATTGCATCGGTTACGTAGCCGGATATTGTTGTGTTTTCAAGAAAAGCAAATTGGATTTGGATTGAATCAAAACCCAAAAGATATTGGATAAAAAAGAAACAGTACAGTAGTCGGAAGAAATAGCAAGATGAATTTGATTTTGTTTTTACATTTAATTATATTATTAGATAATAATTCTTTTTTGTTGCCCAATAGGTGTCCTTCAATTATAGGAAGACACTTTTAAGTCATCCACACTCATATTAATCCCAGTTCGAGTCGAATAGGTTCTTTGTGGGAGGCAAAGTTCTAACCCCAAATTTTAAACTGGGGCATATATGAGGGGATTTGAACCCATGACCTCACTTAAACCAGATGAGCTCCTTATCAACTCACCTACGCCTAAAAATTGATAATAATT
>JANZXP010000194.1:6792773-6822561 GCA_027576715.1 Erythroxylum flavicans
TCTAAAATTAAATTCTTAATGGGAGTAAAAACAAATAAAATAAAAAATTGCAAGGTTTGCCCCAAATATGCACGGGTGTGCATTTGAGAATGCATGGCCGTACATTAAACAATGCACGGCTAAGGAAACGAAGAGTTGCAATCGTGCATGTGCACGCTCATGACATTTTATAAACAGTAGTGGTTTGTCATGATCGTGCATGTGCACAATCGTGACCTTTCCAAAATAAAGGGGTTGTCGCGATCGTGCATGTGCATTATCGTGCAATCCTGCTACACACACTAATTTTAAATCATCATAACTTTCAATCTTGAAGTCCAAAAATTATAAACTTTATGTCAGAGCTTCAACTTTCATAAAGATAATTTTGTCTAATTATGCCCAGATCATTACAGAGATTTATAATACAATTGCTTCCCCTTTTTCCTTTCTGCTATCTATAAAAATTACCTATATCAAAAGACTCGAATCCAACACACGTAATTCATACACATAAGACTGCTAATAGAATAGAATCCCAACCCAACAATTTACTTAAGAAAAATCTATTCAAAAGTCCTTAACAACTATCAATTTGTTCCCAACATAATTGACACTTAACAAAGAAGAAATTTCTGCACAAATACAAAAGAGAAATTCTTTAACCCTTCTTTCATTCATTTCTCTATAATACAAAGTTTCATTCATCTCTCAGATATTGCAGAGTTTATACAACTTCAATTACACATTAAGAGTCAGCACAGTGGCATAATCCAAAAAAAAAACATGTATGCATGATTGTAAGGCTACCTAAGGTATTCGAAATAACTTAATTACAAAAGGTGATAATAATTCTTGGAATTTGCCGAAGTTGCAAACTTTAATGATCTGCTTGTTCTTCAGCTGAAGAGTAGAAAATAGTGGGGTAAGCTATGAAGCTTAGTGGCTAATACGATTATAGCCATTAGCAACGAACCAAACGTATATATAAATTTATATCACATATAAATATAACAATCTTATTATTTATAGTTCAAGATCACAGATAACATATTATTACTCAAATCAAATCATGTATTTTTCAATCATTAACATATAACCTTCAATCATATAACGTGTTTAATGAATTAAAGCAAAATGCACACATATAATGGCTTGAGAGAATCTCATAGAATGAAATCGTGAAACTGAAGTTTACACCATGAATGAAATGAGTCTATTTTTCGGAGCTTACATGCCACAAGCGGGCAGCCAAGAGAAGGCTATAGATCAATGTGCATGTGGCGAATGAAATGTTATCTCTCTTGCCCATATAAGCAGATTTTTTATTTTTACATATTTTATACCATATTCATATTTTCATGCAATTTGTGTTTTTCTTCTTCTTATTAACACCAAACATGATATCAATCATAGATTATTTTTCCCACATTCACAATGATAAAAAGGTAAGCATTTAGGAACATATACAAGTAAATAATTCAGCTCATCAACATAACGACTATAAACGTATTACCTACCTATTTACTTGTAACTTCAAATTTAAGTTCATACTACCTCCCCCCATTCGACAATCATTCTCATTGGGGAGATATTGGCGTTGGGAATTAGAATAGTCTCATTATTAGTAACGTCCTTAATCAAGAACTTTTTTTTTGAAAAAAGGGAAATTGAATTAATAAATATAAGATAAAAGTCTACAAAAGATTTAGACATCATAGGTGATTACCTGTGGTATCGTTTCAAAACAAAGTAAAGAAAATAAAGAAGAAGATAAGCAAAGCCATAGCTGAAAGTGGTTATAGTATGGACGTTAGAGTTACAATGAAGCTAGGATGGTTAGACTACCATGTTGGTGTAGATTGTGCATAATGAGATGCTCCCAAACCTCAGCGAGAAGCGTAGCTTTCAAAACTTCTTTAGATGAACTCGAGGTGGTAAAACATATGAGATTTCTTTTTTCCTATAAGCAGTAGACACCTAGCACAAAATGGTTAATCATTTGGTGAGTTGTCATATACATATTCTGATTGGATAGATGTGAGAGGATATTGGAAAGAGTCTCCTCCGAAGTGAGCCATTGACATTTCATAGTGATATATTTCCAGATATCACTATTAAAGAAGCATTCAAAAAAGAGATGATTCTGTGTTTCGTCATATAGCAAGCAAATCGAACAAGATTTATCAACTGGCATGAAGGGCATACGATTTGTAGTACTGATTTTGTTTTAAATAGCTAACCAGAGGATAAATCAAGAACTTAATTCTTTCAAACATGGCGACCATCTCTCTTTCTACCTTAATTAGAGCTCCATCGGAAGTTTTGAGCTTCAACATTCTTTCATTCGACGCCATGATCAATGGTAGTAGTAATATTTGTATAAGTGAACAACAATTAGGGTTTGATTACCCATAGGGATTTTGTTTTTCTTTTGTTAAATATTTTTTATATATTAATAATCGTCACGTTAAAACGCTTATTATTAAAAGCCAAGCTTACATAGGAGATTATATCAGCAATGTTAACCATAAAGTTAATACGATCAGCATTAAGTTTTTTTGCAATAAATTAAAAGTTTGTGTATGTAAGTGATAAGCTTGATAATTCTTGTGTGTATTGAAAAATTAGACAAAATTCAAAATTTTAAATGCAATTTACCCTTTTAAATTTAACCATTTTAAAAAAATCACTTTTAATTAATGTTATGTGTACTTCACCATATCGAACAAAAAGATACTAAAATGAGTTATATCATACCAAACAAAATTGAGATATATGTTGAAATTTTAAGTTGTACCTATCATAAAAAAAATGGAGATCGAAATACTGAGAAAATTGGATAATAATTGTAAATCAAGAAACGTTGAAGGATTAGAATAATATTTTTAGTTAATAGTTATTATGTTTAAGAAATAAAATAATTTATATCAATTTTAATGGATTGAGCTACTTAGTCAAAACTTTTTTCAATTTTAACCATAACAAGAGACTTAAATTTTAATCATATAAAAATTGAAGAAAAATTTTAAAAGTTATTCATATTCTTTTAATATTAGAATATATTATTATATCTAGGAATGGTAAAAAGGCCCAAGCCCGAGCTTGATCCAGCCCTGCCTAAAGTCAATGAGTCAGGCCTGGTTTTCTTGCCCTAGTCAGGCATCAGATTGGGCTCGAGCTTTGGCTGTTGAGCCTTGGGCCAGATTGAAGCCCCAGCTACCGAGTTTAGGGTTGGGCTCAAGTTCGAGTTTTCCAAGCTTGATAACCAAAAACGATGTCGTTTTACTTTTTTATATTGTATTGGTATCAATATCGATACTAATTTGGGGACAATATTCACAATTTTGCTTATATGTCGTTAGAGTGAGAATAGTGATGGTAGTAGGCTGAGCAAGTCTAAACCCGAATGAGCTTCGGGAAAATCGGATAGGGGGTTCGAGCTTCAAGGTCAAGAGCCTGCACCTGAGCCCGATCAAACCTCTTTAACCCAAAGTTCGTTCAGGCTCAGGTAGGTCCCTTTTTAAATTATAAATAAATAAAATTTAATTTTAACAAAGATTGCTCAAAAATTTTAATCTAAAAACCCAATTTATTGAAAATGTTAGTTTCATTGTGTTAATTATTTTAAAATTAATTTCGCTTTAAATTATTATCTTTTTTATTGATTACTATTCTCCTATCTATGTCTAACAATAAAATAATGTTTATTTTATTTTATAAGTTTGCTTATGCAGTAAATATCACAGTAAAATATTATGAAGATCATTTTATTACTAAAAAGATTTTAATAGTGCTAATATTATCAATTTCTAAGTTTGCTTAATAATATTATGAAAATTATTTTATTATTAAAATAAAAGACTATCATAGTAATATGACAATAATATTATGAAATCATAAATCTCGAACCTTGTCTGGAGATTTAAATTAAAAAACATGAGTCTGACTCAAAACTTGGTCAAATCAAGTTAGGCCTATCAACGTTAGGCCGAACGTGATCGGATTTAAGCTTACATGCCAAGCTTAAGTAAGACGCTAATATCTATTAATTTTTTGATGTATTATAATCTCAGACAACATTTATCACATAATTTGATAGTTAATTATTAAAAACATAAATTTGACAAAAAATCAATTGGGCATTGATTTATTTTATTTACTAAAAAGTTCTTCAATTTTGAAAAATTATCAATTACAATAAGATATTAACATAAAACAATAATGTCTATTAATGTGTTTGATACGATATGACCATATCTTACTAAATTAAATGTGTTTTTAAAGTTAACTAAAAGTAAAAATGATCATAATTGGAATTTTATTTTATATTTAGAATTATTTAGTTATCTACTAAAAGTCATATACTCAAGATACTTTATCTTAACATTTTTTTCCTTCTTTATTTGTAAGTGGGTGTCCTCTGACCTATCTCTTTTGTTTTCCCTCCTACACAGTTTTTTTAAGATAAAAATTAAAAAAAATGGTAATTGCAATGGTGATGGTTCAGGTTTTTTCATTTTTTGGGAATTAATCATTAATTCACTGATCTTACAACAGTACAAGGGCACCCTTTTTTTAAAGTTTGAATGTACAAAATAGTCACTTACAAGGGAATATATATTTTTTTACCTTTTATAATATTTTTTATCATATTTTATTAAAATTTATTTACATATTTACACAGATTCTTCAAAAATTTATAAATAAAATTTAATCGATAAAGATATACAGAAGATTTGATGGGCGTATATGACATTCTTTATCGTGATTCTGCTGCCATTGTGCCCTAACGGATAAGAGTCGTACGATCGAAGCAGCCAACCAGAATCAAAACTTTTAACGGTCAGATCAGCCTAAGGTAACTGCCTGCACTATACCTTTATGTAGGGAAACGTTGCCTGTTACAGAAACCGCAATTCCGAAACCAAAGCCCAAAAGCAAGCAGCTACCAGCTCTTTTTCTCTTTTGCTTTCCCAGTCCCTCCTCCGCCACCGCTACAACCACCACCACCACCACCACCACCACATCATCAGCCGCTCTCTGACTGAACGATAAACTCAGCTGAACGGAAAACCTATCGATTTTAGACCCAGGTTCCTAACACATGTACTGTTAACTATTATTAGCCACGACCACCTTGCTATTATGATATGAGACGAAAATGACCCATTTAAAACCCTAATATTTGGTTTCTTTATTCGAATTTTCTTCGAAACGCCCCAAAGTTCTAATCAGAATGATTGATTGTTGTTGCGATGATGATGCAGCAGAGTTCATCTGCACACCCGAACTCTACTTCAACGGCCGCTCTTAGATCATCGCTACCACCGCCTCATACGACGCTAGCCCAATCCCCTCTCCCTCTGGCCCAAACCTCCGATCATGTGATCGCGCCGATGCTGGCGAGAGTCCGGCTGTCGGACATAGAGCCGTACGACGGGTCGCCTAGTGAGACCTATAGCAGAGCAGTGGAGGCTCTGTCGGGGTCGTTGACGAGGCATAACGCAGCAATAATTGAATTAGGTGGCCAAGATGGGGCACTCATCAAGTGTGGGTTGGAAGCCGCGCGGTTGTACTTTAGGGCTCGCAGCAAAGGAAGTAGTAGTAGCAGTAGCCGCGGGGTTTATATGTACAGGGCTGGAAGGTAAGCTTTCATCTTAATGTTTTGACTTTTAGCTGAGTAATGGTTTATTAGGTTCGTTCGTTAACTGAAACTAAGAGAAAAGAGACTATCCTGATTATACAAGGGATATTTGTTTGTATATATTTATATGTGCGTTGATGATTTGGAACTCAATTTGTACTTATAGTTGCCATGGCTCAAGCTGGTAGTAAATAAAATATGATCTTTCTTTCTTTTTCGAATTAAATGATTCACTGAATTCGACTTGTTCATCAATAGGTTACACTTTTGCCGGAACCGAGGTTTTCTCAATGTTTCGTTTTGTTTTGGAAGTTAGAGCATTTTCATAATTAACATCCCCCGTAATCTGCTTACTGTCTTTACCATATGCTTTGATCTTGAAGGGACTTCCAAATTGTATTCCATGGAATAATAAAGCTCTAACACAGGCTAATGAAGAAGTCGTCTCCTTATATTGCAGTCAACCATGAAGACATTGAACAAGTTGATATCAATTACACTTCCATTTTTTTGGGGTATTAATGATTAGGGGGTTTCTATGTATATGGTCTTCTTTACTACTAGGATAAAATTTCACTTGTTTACCTTTTCCCTAATTCTGTTATTTCTTCATGTGTTTTCCTTTTTCTCTCGTTACCACATTTTCCTCTCTTTCTTTCACAAGAATAATTCCCTGCATTTTAAGCACCTCATAAGCTGTACTACCTAATAGCTTATAGCTGCACAAATTCGGGTTTTAGTTTAAGGTTGATGATAGAACCTAACATAAGCAAAACCAGTTCCATGCATACAAATAAGTACCTATTGTAAAGCAATTCAAATAAGTATTGAATGTAAAGCATAGGAGCAACTAAAAATTGATAGTTTTGCAGAAAAAGTGTCTTATATCCAATCAAAATGTAGGTAATTGTCCACTGATTATTTGTACCTTTACAGAGTATGTTTAGAAACCAAAATTCTGCAATGTTCTACTGTAATTTGAATGCTCAGTTAAAATTACACTACAGGTTGATTTGCGTCAATCATTCGGACTTTGACACTTGTCAAACTATCCTTCGTATACCTCAATATTTCACTATTTTGGAAACTTTGGTTGTTGCATTATTTATGGGCTAGTTTTTCTTTTTTTATAAGTAGAAATGGGAATAGCTGTCCACACATTTATTAGGGGATCACTTTGTATCTATATTCCTTGGCTGAAACCAACTTTGTTTGGTCTTTTCTTAACTGTTCAATTTGAGATTTGGAGTTGTATCTTCTTATTGGTATCTTGCTATGTCAACCTCGATCACATTGATAATTTAAAATCCCTGCAACCTATTTGCTGTTCAGCATTATGTACGCTGATTATAAAGAAGTCCTACTCTACGGATTGTCATGAAATATCTACAAGATAAATATGAGAAGCTATCTGTTATATTGTAGTCAACTAATAAGATATTGAAGAATTAATAAATGATAATGTTCTTTTGGAATATTTAGTCATTTATGAAATTTTACTTAAACTTAATTAATTATATTGTAGTATTTGTATCACTTAGGGTCTACTTACTATTAGAATGACTCTTGACTACTCTTTTCCTAGTTTTGTTATGTATCAAACACTTTTTTAATTTTTCAAAATCTTTTTCGCTCATTCTTTCTAGCCAGGATTCCTTTTCTTTCTGTTTTTAGCACCAATAATAACACATTGCATTATTGGTAGTTTAATGGAAACATCATAATTTGTACTAACTAAGAACAATGGGAAAACCATTATTCTTTTGTTGGTGGTTGATAAAGCCAATCATACGCAATATAAGTTCTGCAAAAGCAAACATCACCTAATATAAAAGAAAAACATGTTATTTTGCTGAAATGAAATTTGAAATTTGCAGAGAGTTAAGCATTGTTAATAACATTATCTCTGTTCTATATTTTGATTGCAATTTAGATAGCTGTTATCAATTATTTTCTACCATGATATCTTTGCAAAGCTTGTTCATAAGTGAATATAACTAAAATTCTACAAACTTTTATGACAAATTGTGGACACCTGTCAAACTCCCCTCCCTTGACGCCCCCCTCTCTTTTTAAAGATATAAGTCAAACTACCATTAGACTCGATATTTTATATTTGGAAGTTCTAGTTGCTGAATTATGTACGTGTTAGTCGTTCTCCTTTTAGAAGTGAAAGCCTAGATGCCCTACCATTGTCTTTTCTAAAATATGCAATTCTTTCTCCTTCTGACATCAATGTCCATGCAGTATCCATGCTTTATCTATTAGCGGGAAATTATTTCAGCACCGATAGATCCATAATCTGAGTTTAATTGCCAAAGCATGAAAAGCTCAAAGAAATGAATTATGTCTGAATAGTGCAAGTTCTGAGTCATTTTCTTTTCCCTCTTTCTTGTCTTCTCTCCGGTTTTTGCTATCTTAATCAAATTGTTTGTTGCATGAAATTTGCCTTTGTAGACTTGAATTACAATGTTACTCCTTTTGACCATTGTACATTGATTTTGGTGGCTCCATAGACCTGCATTTTAACTTTTACTTTGAGAATTACACGGTTGCTAATTTTTATATGAAGATCGACCATGCATATGTGTGTTTTACATCAATAGTGCTTGTGTTGTGGCAGGGCTGTGGAAGATTGGGACTCATGTCCTCCGTGCATGGCTGAAGTATTTAGGTGCCTGGGAAAGGCTGCTCGTGTCGCACTATGCTCAATAGCAAGGCATCTTCGCCTGCGAAGCGAGTAAGGATGCTTATGTTGGAGATTTGTAATTTTGTGAAACTTGTTCCAAAATTTACCTATTAAATGATGTATAACACTTCAAAATGTAGTGTGTTCAACCATTTACTTGATGACATGCCATTACCTGCAAATGAAGTGTCCTCATCAGTACTTGTTGCGACCTATTCTCATGCATCTTTGCAAAATGGAAAAGGTGCTATAGGAGGAGGGAAGCCAGCTGTTAATGGTGAAGTCGAGAAGGGATTGTTAACACTGATTTCCTCAGACAATCCTGGTATACAGGTGTATTCTCTATCTTGGAACAGCATAATACTTGTGAAATGGTTCTCCAATGAGGGCCTGTTTACAATTTTTGTGATGTTTGTGATGCCATTTGTTTTGAGCATAATCATTGACCTTTTTAAGTTATGGTTGCTTTGTTGTTTGGTTCATATGAACCTTTTCTAATTTTTCCTGGTAGGTTTGTGATCCCAATGGTCGCTGGTATGTAGCTGATTGCAGTTCAGCTCCAAGGGATCTCTTACTGATTACAGGCAAAGCACTTAGTCATGCGACTGCTGGGCTCCGTCCTACTGCTGTTTATAGAGCTGCAGCTGATTATTCATCAAGCAGTAATAGTGGTGGGAGGTATAGCAAACTATGCTTGTGACATCAAACTATGTTTGTGAATTAACTAATAAATTAATGTTCATATGTATCAACTTGGTTCCAGTTACAGCATCTTTTGGTGGAAGATGTCAGTTTCCACAATTGTAATTTTCACTATTAAACTGATCAGCAATCTACCTGATTTCAGGACATCACTGGCATTTAGACTTATGCCCCAGAGTAATGCTATATTAGATTGTTCTCGAATTGTGGCTGCTGGTCATGTCATTCCCCAAAGCTATGTGCCAATATCTGTGAGCCAGTTTATGGATGAGCTTTCTGCGGAGGAGGATGTTATGTGCAGTAGACTAGATGACAGCACTGTAAGTAATATTTTCTCTTACTAATATGTAAAACTAATGAAAGTACTTTACCCATTTTCTTAGAAGGTCATGACTTCATATCCATGCTCTTTTGTTTGTCTTTCTTTCTCACTTGAGTGAGATCTAAAAAAGGTTGCATAGTTTGTATTGTCATTCCTTTCAAAGTTAGTTTTTTGTTGCTAATAAGAATCCCAAGTAGAGAAACCAGAAAAGAAAGGTGCAAATTGAACCAAAACTTGAATCACTTATAATATTAACTGCTTCATATTGCATGCTTTTTCCCGCCACTATTGTTTCCTTTTGTTGCCTTTTTCTCTGTTATCTTATGCATCAACAATTACCTTATGTTGTCAATTGTACAGCAATTTTCAGTGAGTGAATTCAAGTTGCTAGATTGGCTGTGATTTGTATGATTATATCATGCTTTGCAGGTGGATAGGAGTAACTTTAGCAAAGAACCATCATTGAGAAGTGTTCTTTCTGATCCGATATCGTGAGTTATTTTTGGTCCTTGCGTGTTCTTTCTTTTCCCTGTCTGACTTTTCAGTTTGGCATAGATATCCTAATTTTCTCATTTGATAGGGGAAGAACTTACCAATAAATTTTTACTTTCAAGTCTTGAATTTGACGTGGAAGTTGTGCATTTTGTATAACTTGCGTCTCTCCATGGAGAAAATATTACATTTAAATCAAATATCACTGTAGCTTTTCTGAAATGTTTATCAATATAAAAAGCTATGAAAACTTCAAAACTGATGATGATAGGATGAGACGGAATTCCGTAGATTCATAGAATCAAATGCTATTGCCATTCAATTGACTTCTAGGACAATTACCATATGACAGTGATTGGGCAGTTGAGAACATTCTTGTAAATTCCATTCTGTGTGTATGCAATAAGATTTGATAACACATTAATTTGCATGTTCATTTCGTTCTATGCTTATATCTCCTGTCCTTGATGCGATATATGTGCTTTACGGCAAGAGAAGTTCATCTCTCCCTGCACTCTCTCTCTCTCTCTCTCTCTGCCACAAAGACACACACATTGACACACATATAGAACTGCATACATATACTACAGCACGCGTGAATTCTGAGAAGTCAAACTTGTAATTGGATGTTTCCTGTCAATCTTGAGGGAGATTCATTAATTCTTTTAGTTACATCAGCCAGTTGTTACCTCTTCCAGTAATGTGTTGATTGTTGTGATCTACTGATCCTTTTTAATACTCACCACGAGAATATGTGTAGTTGCATTGGTGAGACCAACTTAACGTATCTTTGATGTTGGAATGTTCTGAATCCCTAAATTATATTTCACTATATTTTAGGAAGTACAATGTTTCATTCATAATCTTAAGAATATAATCATTTCAGAGGATCCCTTTAGAGGATACTCATACTTTTATAGATATACCTATGGAAATAATAAATTGTATGTACAAGTTATTCCTATTCTCTAGACTTGTATCTTGTTAGCTGACAAAAACTATGGATACAGCCAATTGTAGTCTAACCATGCTAAGATTCTTCAGCCACTTCTAGCTTGTATAAAACGAGTATTCTACCTATTCCTTCTAACCAATCACCAGCTGATATTATTAATGCAAATTACATTACTAAGTTTAATGGTAAAAAATTTGAGAATGGTTTCAATCTGTCATTGTTGTGATCAAAGGTAAAGTCAAGTTTGGCTATCTTTCTAGAGCATATTCAATGCATCTGTTGATGCGAACAATTATATTACGTGAGAGGATGAAAACTCAATTGTTATGGCATGACACATTAATTCAATGGAGCCAAAGATTGAAAGAACCTCTCTCTTTTACAAGACAACAAAAGAGATATGGTATGCAGTTCAAAAAATATATTCTGATCTTGGACATGCAGTCCAATGTTTCAAGATCGGATCTGCTATTCAGACTACTTGACATGGCGCTAAAAGTGTCACCGAGTACAAAAATACTTCATTAGAACTATGGCAGGAAATGGATTTTTAATGTGATCCGAAGCGGGATAGGTCTAATGATATGGAGTATAGTCAATGGTCCGAGTAGGAAAGATATTTGATTTCTTTAAAGGATTGAATGCTGATTTGGATGAAGTGCGCAGTCGAATCCTAGGATGAAGCCACTTCCATCACCCCATGACATCTTTGCCTTGGTTAGAAGAGAAGAAAGCAGACTAATTTTAAATTCAACCATAGATACTGCACAAAGTTTTGCCCTTGCAAACAGTGTGTGACCACTTTGATAATAAGATTCATGAGAAACCAGCAAATTGGAAGCTGAAAAATAAATGGGAAAATGAGTTAGTGTCACCTCTAATAATGAGAAAGGAACTGAGCTATCTACTGAACAGGGTGAACTTTGTCACTAGCTGTTACTGTCCAAATGGCCTGAAAACCCACCAACATCTGTGGCACTAAAAGGTTACATAAAATGTGGTCTACTTTTTAAAATACTTGCTAATAATTGTTGGATTGTAGATATTGGTACATCAGATCACATGACAGGTTCTATGAATCAAACTAGAGGTGACTATTCATGGAGAATCATATCCTGAAAAACCTATTCTAGTTTATTCTAGAAGTCCAGAGTTATTACTCCTCATCAGATCCAATCATTGGAAACAAAGACTAGTCCACCAAGAGAGGAAATAAGTGTTAACAATGACTTAGATGTCCCAATTGCTATTTGAAAAAAAGTTTAAGATCTTTTACAAAACATCCTACTTTGAATTATTTAACATAGTTTAGATTGTCCCCGCAATTCAGGGTTTTTAATCAAAATTGATAATATGCAAATTCTGGAAGACATTGAGGGTGCATTGAAGGATCCAAGGTGGAAGCCGGATGTTATGGAAGAACTGAAGGCTTTAATGGGAAAAGATACATGGAATATTGTTTAACTACCTAAGAATAAAAAGGTGGTAAGATGCAAATGGGTATTTACTCTTTAAGAATAATTTGGATGGAAGTACTGAGAGGTACAAGACCAGGCTAGTGGCACAAGGTTTGACACAAACTTATGGGATAGATTATGAAGAAACATTTTATCTAGTGGCTAATCTGAATTGCATTAGGGTACTGCTGTTTCTTGTAGTTAACGCGGAATGGTAGCGTATGCAATTAGATGATAAGAAAGCATTTCTTTCTTAATGGTGAACTAGAGGAAGAGATTTATATGAAGATTCCTCCTGATTTTGAAGTAGGGCAAGGAGCTGGGAAGGTGTGTAAGTTGAAGAAGTCTCTCTATTCGGCTCAAACAGTCACCAATGAACTAGTTCAAAAGATTCAGCTGTGTTCTTTTTCTTTTTGGATAGAAATAGGGACAAGCTGATCGTACTCTACTTACAAAGCACACAGCAAATGGAAAATAGTCCTTATCGATCATGTGTGTGGATGACATCATAATTACAGGCGATGATACCCAAGAAATTGAGAGACTTAAACATCTGTTGCCATCTGAATTTGAAGTTAAGTATCTGGGCACTTAAATTTTTTTTGGCTGGAAATTTCCAGTAGAAAATAAGACGTTTTGATCTCTCAAAGAAAGTATGTTCTGGATCTCTTAGAAGAATCCAAGATGCTTGGTTGCGGTTCTATTGGGACACCTTTAGAAAGAGGTTGGAAATGTAGGGAAATCGAAAATGATACACCTGTTGATTAGGGAAAATACCAAAGGCTAGTTGGGAGACGCATCTACCTTTCAGTTATTTGCCTTGATATTGCTTATGTTGATGGTGTTGTGAATCAATTCATGCATTCATCTACTAAGCAACACTTGGATGCAGTATTTCACATCTTGAGGTACTTTCAGGGGACACCTTGGTAGGGACTCGTTGATACTTTTTGAAAAAGTGATTCTATAGGAGCAGAGCAGAATGTTTTGCTGATTCAGATTGGGCTGATTCTACGGACAGCAAGTCAATAGCTGTATATTTCACCAAGTTGTGTGGCAGTCCACAGTTTAAAGCAAGATTCAGGGCAACCGCTCAAGGGATATGTGGGCTAATCTGGTTGGAGAGTCTGATGGAGGATCTATAAATGCCACTTACCTATCCAACAATGTTGTATAGTGATAGCAAGTCAGCTATAAGCATTATTAACAATTCAGTACAACATAATCACTTGAAACATAAGGATTGATCGAAGTTTCATAAAATGCGAGATTGAAGATAGAAGAATGGAGTTTACTTATTTATTTGCCCACAACAAATCAAGCAGCGGATGTGTTCACGAAGGCAATGCTGAAACTGGGAATGATAGACATCTATTCACCAGATTGAGGGGTAGTGTTGAAATCTTTGAAATAATCTAAATCCCTAAATTATATGGATCTATATTATTTAGGAAGTTAAATATTTCATTGATAATCTTAGGAATATAATAATTTCAGAGGATTCACTAAGACTATACTAATAGTTGTGTGTGTGTGTGTGTTTGTGTGTGTGTATACATACCTATAGATATGATGAATTGTATGTATCATTTATTTATCTAGACTTGTACCTTTTTACATTGGCTTTTTTAATGGTTAACATCATTCAAATCAGAATTGGCTCAAGTCATTTTCAACATGGTTGAGATGATGGAATGATGGGCTTTTTTCTTCTCTTTTCTATATAGATGGGAACCATTTTAGGGCTGCTTCTACATTTAATTTTACTATGCGAATTGATTTTAGTTTTGAATGCTTTTTCTTTGTTTATTCCTAAATTTAATTTCTTTATGTAGCTGCTGTTGTAGATTTCACTTATCCGTTTCACTAATTTAGTATTCAGTGAAGACAAACAATCGACTGCTGTTTCTTATACACTATCTACTGCTCATGTATCTTCTCTTCTTTTTCTTCATATGGTTCAGTGGTGCATTCCTTGAAGATGCGATGGTTGTTTCATGTGGACATTCTTTTGGTGGTCTCATGCTAAGTAAAGTCATTGATATGGTAAGTAGAACTGTCAGGTTTTTCACTCACTCCATCCAAGGAATTGGAAACAGTAATCATCATATTTTCTTATTTTTATTGCAGTCTAGATGCACCCTTTGCAATGCAGAAATTGATACTGGGTCTTTGATTCCTAACATTGGTAGGTTGACTGTTTATTTTGTCTTTTTTATCTGTGATTAAATTCTTGAAAGTATTCCCCTCCCCCCTTCATCCCTCTCCCACTGTTTCAAGCCCATTAATTTAGTCTCCTCATTTCTTATATGTGATGGTTCTTTAGCTCTTAGAGCTGCAGCTGCAGCCATAAAACAGGAGGATAATCGAAGGCTATTCCATAATTCATCTCTTCGTAAGCGTCGCAAAGAAATGGGTGACCAAACAGATGCTTTGAGAAGACCCAACAGGGTATGTTTTAAACAAATTTCTAATGTTCTAAATGCTTCAGCTGTTTTTGTAGTGAATGCAAAGTAGGTGTGGGGAATGCTGATTCCTCTACTTCTTATGAAATAACTGAATATGGCAACAGAGGGGCAAGTGATCCATGTCTAGAACTTGTAACATAAATAAAAGTATGATTCACCACAATCTTTGACCTTAAGTTGGCTGTATAGACACATCTGACCAATTTACTGTTTAAGCAGAAGTCTTTTTCATTATAACAGGATGTTATTGATGCCTTTATTGGTAATTAGGTAAAGTGGCATTCCTTTAATCTTTAAAGAAGAAAATGCTGATATTCTGAAGGCTGAGAACCCAGGTAGTGGGATGGCAAATAGTTATGTCTGACTTGAAATTTTAACAAGTATTCTGGACTATTTTTTTTTTAAATTTCTGATTCTTTTGTCTAAATGCTGCCTATTGAAACATTTGCAATCATTCGTTTATTTGGGGGAAAGTTCTGTTGGTTGAGTTTTTATTGATTGAAAACTACGTTTCTTGTCCTTGCAATAGTTTATATGCCAATTACTAGAGTTTGCATAAAAGCCCAAGCCCAGCTCGAAATCAACAGGTAAAGTCCAATTTTACTAAGCTTTGGGCCGGGCTCAGACCTAGTGGGAAAATCGCTTTGCAGTTGGGATATGGCCCAGTCTGGCCTATTGCCAAGTCGACAAATCACCACAGGTCAAATTGTGAAGTTAATAGGGATGTTTGTTCAGTTTAGTGGATAGTTTTTGGACCAGAATGATTACAATGAATGATTAATCCGACCAGTTCCAAGTCAATTTATGGATGTCAGTAAAAAGGCATGAAGTTGAATTTTGTGCATATGTTTGTTATAACTAACAAATTTTAGCTACCATTTAAGTGAATATGTGAGTCTAACTCAGGAAATCTTCAATTGTTCTTTCATGAAATTTTGGATTCTGATAAAGTTATGCTGTGTACTTGATGTTTGAGTTATGAATGGAATATTTATCCTCTAGCAAACATAGGTATAATAATCAACATTTCTAGCAAGTTGCATCCAAAGAAAAATAAAAATATTTATGCTCTATCTATTGCAACATGACGTGTGTCAAAAGAAAGAGTGGTAGTTTCAAACCAATGAGCTCATGCCTTAATTTCCTTCAGGAAAATGGAGACTTAGCTTCCGGTGATGGATTACCTAAAGGTGTGCAATATCCTTTTGCTGTGAATGAGAAAGTAATGATAAAGGTTTGTTTTCAACGGTTTCTTCACTTGTTCTGTTATCAGTTGCTTTGTTAGATGACGAATTTGAAGGATGTCAAATGTGTACAGGGAAATAGAAGGACGCCTGAAAAGTTTGTTGGGAAGGAAGCAATCATTACATCTCAATGTCTCAATGGTTGGTAAGTTGAGAGGGCTCTTTATTTTCCACATTTAGCGTAGTAATACTCGATTGAATTACTCAACATATGATGATATTAAACACTTGGTTGGCCGTTTTGCATCTGTTTTGGCTATTCTTCTATATTTCAAGACAATTATCTGAAAGTTAGTAAAACCAGGTGGTCCAGATTACCCCCTCATTTGTCCTACTTGGTAATGAAATTAGTGATCATTTACGTTCTATCCTATTCTTCCTGCATTTTGCGCGTCAAACTTTGTCTTTCAATCTCTGCACTTTTTCCCCCCGTGAGTGGTCTGTATCAATTCTCTTCTATAATCCTCGAGTCTCTTCCATACTTAAAATAAAAGTACGATGCCCCTATATTTTAAAATGCAAACGAAATCCTCCCTTTATGGACTAACCTCTGTAATGGCTCCCTTCTTTGAGTGGAAGCTCATGCCTATGTCATGGCAGTAAAGCGATAATCTTATTAGTTGGTTGTGGCAAATTTCCTAACAATATGCTTTCTTTAATTGTAATTTCTGAAAGAACATTTCCCATCACTCCAGGTATTTGCTTAAGATCATTGGAAGTGGTGAGAATGTTCGCCTGCAATATCGATCTCTTCGAAAAATCTTAAGCCCTCAGATTCTTGAAGATAGATGTGTTTCACGGGCCGTGCAAAACAGCAGTTCATAGATTTTGACCATTGTAAGTAAAATCGTCACCTAAATAGGGCCATTTAATGTTATGATTTATGAAAACAGACATTAAAAGAAGTGAAAATAGAAAAGAAGAGAACGAAGGTGGTTGTTGTAACTTAACTGTATCCGAGTATTTAGTTAGAGGCGAGTAGGTTTTTGAAACCCTTAGACCAGTTTAGGAGGTTGTAAAGAGAGAATATTGAAGGTGAGATGGTACATGTAATATGATTTTCGTCAATTTTATGTATCATCAGGTTTTTCTCCTAGCAGGAGAGAAATCAACTTCCTTTTCTTGAGTATATGGGAATGATATCTTCGATGATTATATATTTGAAAGTGATCCAATAGCCTCCATAACTTAGATAAACTTTCATTCATGTCAGGTGTTTACCAAGCAGAAATTTGGGAATGCGTTTTTCACCAATAACATAAGAAAGCATTTTAAGAGTATATTGTGCTTTGACACTTTCATGTCTTAGGTGAGGTTAAATCTGTTCCGCAATTTCACCAGATGGATGTTCATTTTCGTAAATATTGTTCATAATAATTATTTCATAGAATAATATAGTATCATGATTTATAAATTATTGCTTCCCAAATTAGCTTCTTCGAATATTTCTGAAATGGTCTTTATAAGTTGGATTTTGAAGTCTGGATTGCTCAGGTCCAAAGCAGTATATTTGGCTGAGTTGTGTAATTTTATATTATTAGGTATTTTACGACCTTAATATCCTTAATAAGATATCTTAGTTATAGATTTAGACCCTATCCAACTATCTTAAACATGCTGACATGTTAGAATTAAACATTTTTAACAAAAAATCCAACTTAAAACCAAAATCAAATTCATGAGACACAAATTGAACCAAGTATAAACTTGAGATGCTCTATAGATCCCGTTAATGTTCCAATTGGATTTAAAAAAATACTTCATTTTAGACTCAAAGGGACTCCTTTTAGGGCTTCTCATTTAAAAAAGGTACTGATGCATTAAACAACTTAATATTAGAAATTCAAACATATAATCATAGTTGCTTTGTGCATGGCTAATTTATAGTCCATCAGAAAATAAAGAAAATTGTATCAAAAAACAGAGAAAGAAAGTTTAACCTTCACCCTAATCAATTTGACTTCAGAATTAATCAAACAATACATCTGAGTGGATAAGAGTTAATTCAATTTAATGAAGTCCCATTGATACGTCGTGTATCAACACTTATTTACATGCACACAAGAAGGGAAACTAATGAACTCAAAAAATAAAAGGGTTAATTACAAAAAATTCTCAAACTTTGCTCAATTTTGTAATTATAGTCTGAATTTTAAAAAGTGACAATTAGATATTCAAACTTTTAAATGTTTTTCAATTCTAGCTCGACGTTAATATCTCCATTAGTTTACTGACATGACTTATCATGTGTTCCAAAAACTCTAACTAATAATACACGTAAGCTAAAATTAAGACAACTAATGAAGATTAATGAAACAAAGTCATTTAATAATAAAACTAAAATGACATCATTGTTAAAAATGAGCTTTTGAGATACGAGAGCAAAATGAGCTTCTTGCGATGTGAAAAGGGCTGAGAGCGTTGAGAGAACGAACTTAAAACGAAGAGTTTGCTCGTGTACTGTAATGCGAGCGTATCTTCGAGCATCGGAAGAACAAGCTCAAACGAAGGACTGAGGGAATTGAGAGAACAAACTGAAAAAGAAGGATAAGGGCTTTGAGAAAATAAACTGAAAACGAAGAGAATAAATTGAAAACAGAGAGTGAGGGTGTCGAGACAAGAGTAAACTGATTTAGGGATTAAAGTTAAACTGTGCCATTTTTAAAAGACGACATCGTATTAGTTATTTGATTAAACGATGTCGTTTCATTAATCTCCACTAGTTGTGTTAAGTTTGACTGACATGTATTATTAGTTAGGATTTTTGAAACATGTGACAAGCTATGTCAGAAAATTTAACAGAAACACTAATATTAGATTAGAATTGAAAAAATTTGAAAACTCAAGTATTTAGTTGTTGTTTTTCAAATTCAAACTAAAATTGTAAAATTGAGTAAAGTTTGAATTTTTTTTAATTAACAAAAAATAACACTTCCTTTTAGAACTTAGCGTTATGAAATCCAAGGTTGAATCTCTAGCATGCTTACAGAAGAATCGAGCATGAATTACTTTCATAATAATCAAAATTGGGAATAATGTGAACGGATAATAATCAACTATGCTGTCAATTCAGGAAACTGCATCACCTGCAATTGTACATGATCAAAGCAATACTGTCAAGAAAACTTGCAAGAACTGGGTTCCCCCCTAGTTTTCTGATTATATTCAGAAGACCCTGATATTAGGAAAGCGAATGAACTCTCTGAATCATTGTACAAGGTTCGTGGGAACTCTTGAAATCTTCCAAAATTTAACGTGTCAAAGCTCAATGGCAGGGAATAACTGGCATGATCATCTAAACTCCCCTTCCCATCTACAATGCGTTGAACTTCACTTCCATTGGCATCATTAGAACCAAAGCTGAAATTCATACTTCCAACTGTATCACCTACTTCTTTGTTATCCCCTTTGTCGGATATGGCAGCCTTTACGTTAGTTTCATCATTGGGAATTGCTGGGGTGTGCCCTTGGAACAGAGTAATGTGTCCGAAGAGCTTATCTTTCCTTGAGAAGGTGGTGCCACAGGAACAGAGCCATTTGTCTTTGCCACAATGCTTCTCATGAGTTTTGAGGTCCGCGAGGACGGAGAACCTCTTGTTGTTGCATCTGCTGCAGGTGTAGCTTTTATCACAGTGAGTTCTCTTGTAATGATTTTTGACACAAAATATCGTCTTCAGAGGCTGAAACTTTTTGTGATCTTTGTTCCTCTTGCAACCAGCAAAGGGACAGGAATACCTCTTAACAAGGACTGGTTCAGAGCCGGGCTCCTTGTGGGGTTTAGCAAGTGCAGCAGGAGATTTAAACTCGTCACCGTGACCCCGCATGTGCATCCTCAAATTTGCATCTCTCTTGAAGCCCTTCCCGCAGATGGTGCAGAAGTGTGTATGTGCTGCAAGGATTTCATCTTTTTCCAGTTGAAAGATCTCACAAGAACCAGGTGGAAGGTTCTCTCCATCAGCATCTTCATCTTTTGGTTCATGCTCTTCAGTACAGTAGTTTGGTTCAGAAACGTTACTTGCACAACCATGCTGCAAGCTTTGTAATTGTACACCATTGTTCATGATCTCCCTGGAAGAAACATGAAGTCCACTAAGCTGTCCAAACTGTCCATTTGTAGTGGTTGTAGGAAGAGTGTGCCTTACAGTCACTGATGGGAGAAGACTTCCTGCAGTAGAGATCAACTGAACAATTATGGAAGTGATTTCAGCAGTGATGAGCTGCTGACGCTGAGCTACAAGTTGATCAACCTGCCCTGAAACCTGGCCTGTCTGGCCAACAATAGAATTCACCAAATCTTGAAGCTGATGTATCTTTTTTTCCAGTAAAGAGAGATTGTTAAGCATAGCTCTAGGATCCCAATCTTGCAATTTGTCAGCTTGAGAATGTGAAGGTTGGCTTATAGATGTTCTACGGAAATCTTGAATATGCCCATTGTCTTCAAACTTTTTCTGATTTTGCAGCAGTCTGAAATTTGTGAAGAATGTGTCCTCTGAGGACATTTCTTTTGTAAATTCATTTTCTGAAGGCATCGATTTGTCCCATGTCTCTGCATATAGCCTCTCTCGATGGTCCATTACCAAGTCCTTCGGTATCAAGTTTCAGTGGTGATCACAGCTGGAACTGATCATTGCATTACAAGATTAGCTTATGATCCTAACCGAATCTAAAATAAACATTGAAGATGATGCTCTGAAGAAATTGAAAATTTCAATTAAGATTATGTAGAAAATAGGAAGAAATTGTACAATTGTGAACTTATAACAACACTCGCACTGATGAATGGCACGTCACAAATGTGACGGCCCTTGATCATCAAAGTATATAGAATTCAAGTTTCATACACACGAAGCGATAGAGAAATTCAACAACTTGAAGAGCTAACGCCTGATAAATCTTCTCTTTGTTCTTCCAAAAGTGTAGTTTTACGCTTAGTTAAAAAGCTAGCTATCTGGAATATTGACAAGTGATATTTCACCAGCAGTTGACCGTTTCCTGAGATGATTGCAAAGGCCCCAATGAAACCATCTCCGGAACCGAAATCAAGGCCCAGGTGATACCTATTACCTGGAATAAAGTAGGACGAAGAATAGATAATGGCTGCTGATCATTGATGTTGGTTTCTTAGGACTAAAGGAGTAGCAGCTGAGTCAAAAAGCAGTAGCTAGTGAGTGATTCAATCGCTATTTTCATTCGTCTTTGGTTCATTTTGCCTTTTGTCCCCAAAGGCAACTTCTTTTGGATTTCGATGATCACCCGACAGGGTTTCAAAGCAGTTAATGTTCTTACTCAAAGCAATAAGAACTACCAGAAAACCCCAACGTTTATCCTAAAACCCCTTGATCGATAAAGCATAATGAACATGCTTAATTCAGCATGTTCAAGAGAAAATACATAATAATATTTGATTCAGCATCTGCAATGAAATATGTATCATGATGAAAAAGGATGATGCTTTACCCAAGAAAAGAGAACTCAAATGAAAGAGTCTTACCAGATTCAGAGGTCGAACGAAGACAAAAAGAAAGAGAAAGTAGTCATTCTTCCTTTTTCATTATTATTATTACCATTCATCAGCTGTCCAATCCCAAGGATACGCATCATTGATTAAAAGGGTAGCAGCCCATTGGTGAGGAGAATCGGTGGGTCAATTAATTTTATTTTCTTTGACGAATTCATCAAATATTTGAAATAGAGTATTTACATTCTTAATAACGCTAGACACATCAACAGACTTAAAAAATATTATTTCCTTTACGGAATAAACCAAAAATTAACAATAGGTTCATGTCTTCTATTTGTCCAACCATCACAAATGATTGAACAACCATAAATAACCTAAAACATTCTTCTTTCATCCAAATAACTTTTTATTCATAAACAAAGCAGCTCATAAGTTTATCTCTGTAGTCATAAATTAAAATAGCTTTTTATCCTGGATCGTAAGAGATAATATCATCTACCATAGGTTGATAATAATAAGATTAAGTAAAATTGAATATCATACATGAATCATACCATTATTTAGCTATTATTACTATGTCAACATTATGAGCCGCTTCTCTAGATTGTAAGGTACCAAGAATCAAAGGCTAAGCTCTAAGAGTTGTTCGTGATTCAAAAACATTAGGCACTTGTCTTCTTCTTGTCCTAACATCAAGTTCAACATTTCAATTTTGTTGGGTAGGAATACTACCACCTTCAACATCCTCACTATCATCACCCTAAACACCAATAAAAGAACTTCCACTACAAATTTCATAGTTCAATGTTTGCCTTTTATCTTTCTCATACTGATACTTTTCAAGCAAATTCTTCGTTTGTCATTTCATCATGACCCACTTTCTTACAAGGCTACACATCATCTTTGATCCTAGTTAAATGCTTCTTTAATATGGTGATGCCACCACCTTTCAAATGATTATTATAATACAAATAAATAATATGGTTCTTCATTTTATGAATCAATCTAGCATGAGCCTAAAATGGATCATCAAATCTTTCTATACTTGAAGTGACTGAATTATTAGGTGTATTTGAATTTTCCTTTATTTATCTGTAAAAATAAATAAAGACATATATTAAAATTAACTTACTACCTTCATATCAAAATCAAGTTGCGTATAATAATAGGAAGAAATAGAGCAACAATAGTTTCTCAACAATCATATGATATATACATACAAGTGACCTTAATAAACTTATATAAATGATTTTTAAGAAAAGTTGTTGATTGCGCACATTTTATCAAAGAAATTCTCATGTTTCTTCCCCCGCACTTCAAATATATACATTTATTGCTACACTTTCATAACTGTAATCCATTTTGTATGATTACATAATTTAAACATAAAGTCACAACTCATAATTATAATCTATTTTGTGTAATTACATAGTTCTAATATAAAGTCACAATTATAACCATTTTTTATAATTACATAATTCAACCATAGCTCACAACTATAACTTATTTTGTGATTACATAATTTAATCTTATACTCATAAGTTATATTTGTAACTCAATTTGTATAATCACATAATTCAACTGTATAGTTATAAATATAACTCAATTTGTGTGATTATATGATTCAAACATAAACTTACTTCTATAACCTATTTTGTATGATTACACAAATTTGTGACTATAACTCGTTTTGTATGATTACATAATTTATCTACAAACCCATTTTTTATGATTATTTCTAACTATCATAAACTCACATATTTAACTTAATTCGTGTAATCACATAATTCAACCTAAATTAAGTAATTCATTTTATATATTACAAAATTCAATTTATAATATATTTTACAATAAAGACCAACATTTAATTCAATAATTATCAAATTTCAAACAATAACACAAACTTTAATTTTAAAGTAAATGATTCAATCTCCAATTTCCAGAATCCAAACAGCAAAAATGATAAAAAACATAAAAAAATTCCAAATTCCAAACACTGTACTTCTATATAAATCCTGAATCTCATTCCTTAAATTCCAAAATTTAGACAAAATAAACACATCCATCTATTCCAATATCCAACTATCCTCAATTTTCAAAATGGAAAGTCTAAACTCATACCTATAAGTCACTCTCACACACAACAACTACAACACAACACAATTCAACTAATCAATAATCAAGCACATTGTACACATTTAAATTGTTTAAGGTCGACTTGCATTTTACAACCTTGAGGCTTAAAGTTTGTAGCACCACTCAATGTTGGTGACGCTTGAGTGGAATGGTATTGGTGACTCGATGAGGTGAGTTAGGTGATGAAGAAGTGACTACGGTAAAGGATGGGAGGAGTGGTTGACTAATTGCTTGATTGCGAGAGAGTGAGGTCGAGATGACTATGGCAAAGGCGGGACTACGAGAGAGGGTGAGGCAACTACTTTGACAAGAGAGGGTGATGTGAGGCAACTATGCATATGAGAGAGGATGAGGCAAGAGGAAGGGGGTGAGGCAAGGCGACTGTATAGGTGAGAGAGGGTGAAGCAACTACTACAACAGAGAAATTAGTGAAAGGTGAGATGAGAGACTGAGAGTTAGAGGCTGAGGCCAAATCAAGTTTCAGTGGCATACACTTCAAATTATTCAAATGTAGGGATACTTTTGATGATGTGAAGGGCTCACCAGTAGAATCAGTTTCGATCGAGCTCAATTTCATACAAAATTGTTCAATCTAAAGGTGATATTAAGAATGTTAATATTCCTATAAATGATGAAATGATAAAAAGTTGGAATGGTACTGGTGGAATTGATAGAAATAAGTCAGTAAGGAATAAGAAAAAATCTAGTGGTTTTGATGTTAAAGCTCTTGAAATTTAGTTATCAGATGGCCAGAATGTAAAAATCCAAAAAGTTAGAAGAAAGAGAAAAAGTTTCTTCTGACTTATTGAATAGTGATGTTATAATCTCATAACCTCAAAGTTCTCCATCTAGGATAGAGAAGATAGGTAGTAGAGCCCAAACCCCTTTTGTTTCACCAATTAACCTTTATTAGGGGAAGACCAACTTGATATGCAATTCAAAAAGAGAACAATATGCATGTTTCACTCCCATGAGATAGTGAGGAGATGAACCACAACTTATCTCAACTATCACCTATGACTTTAATGCTTCATTTATCAGTTTTACGTCTCCTTCTAATGGATCAAGTCCATAAAATGATAACTTTTTGTTACAAATTATCCAATAAATCTTAATATCCAAAAAACATCAATATATTTGACAAGGAAATAATTGATTACTTGCAGTAAAATCCCAAGTTAGAACTATTAATAATAAGATTCTAACTATGGAGAGATCTAAATTTAGAAAAACTCCTTCGAATTTTATCATCTAGATTTTTAATTGAGCCAATGATAAAGTTTAAAAAAATCTCAAAACATTGTAATTCTAAATCTAGGAAGTTTGGAAATAATTTTTATTTTTTTGGATCCCATTGTTCAAATAGGATGCTCAACTAGTAAGAGTGTTCATAGAAAAAATAAAGAAAAAGTCAAGTAAAAATTTTAACAAAAAATTGATAAAAATGTTAAGTTAGGGTTTAAATTAAATAATTATAAAACATGATACTCTTTTAGAACACTTTGAAATGTTTAGATTCAAATTGAATTTATGTGAAAACATTATGATCCAATTTGATCATTTTGCCCAACTTTATTTAAATAATGTTAAAGTAAGTCCTACATTTAAAACAAAGGGCAATTTTGTATTATTATTATTATTATTATTATTTATATCATAATACAAATCAGATCTTAACATTTTAGAGCATTTAAAATAAATTGTATTTGTAAAATGTTAAAATTAAACCTTCAGTTAACATAAAAACAAACTGAGTTATATCTCCATCAGTTTTCTACCATATCATTGCTTATGTGTCAAAAATGTATTATTTTTAAATGTACTTATAGGTACTATAATGTCATGTGTCTATCATATGGTACTATACAACTCATTATCTTAATAAAATTTATATTAATTTAATATGATTTTATTAATTTTAATTGTTTTTAAATAATTATAAATAAAACTGATTAACTACCCCATAATAAACCTTAATATGATAAGCTCTAATATAATAAACTCTAATATAATTAAACCCTAATATAATAAATCTTAATAAACCTAGATCCCTAATTGCCTTACCCTCTCCATTGTCTCCTTCATCTCAACTATATAAAAATCAAAATTGAATTCATCTTTACTAACCTCTTTTTGGCAACAATGCTACTCTCTTCGGTAACACATCTTTTTTCTAATCACGTGACCCATCTTCTCCTAATTACATGACTTCTCCTTTTTAGACATTGAATTCCTCCATCGATGTTATGTGTGTAGAGGTTGGTGAGTTAATCTCTGTTAAGCCAAGTGAAAGTTCCACCGTTGAGGTTTATTTGCCATTGAGCAATTATATATATATTTTATCTGGTTTTATGTATGTGATGATCATAGGACTTATACTAGTTTTGTGCTGCTACCATAATCATTCTATCATCAGTACTTTATTAAGCAATGAATTGTACTATTGAACTAAGAAATGTTACAATCCATATTTTGATGATAACAAACATAAGTACTACTAATGAATTTAAATTTAATGAAAGCAATATAAAAGCAATAATAATTATGCACAAATCAACATATATCTCATAAAAAAAATAGAGAAAAGTTGAAGTTCAAGTTATTCAAGTGAAGAACAAAATTAAAACCATGGAAGAACAAGGCATAATAAATCATAAATGAATATTTTTTGTTTATTATACTTTCTATTTGGTCACTTTGATATTTTAAGGACTCATTATGTATAAACACATCATCATTTTGACTTATTGCATACATCTTTTCAATCATTATAAGGAATTAGGATTTGATCTAAAAAATCTCTTTTGATCCTTAAAAAATTCTTTGTGAAACATTTAAGTGTTTAAGTCAATTTTGTATTAAGAAAATTAAGTTTGAGCATTTGAAGATGTTGGAATCATAATTTTAGGTGTACTGGTTGACATATATAAGTTAATGGCCAATCAAGGTTAAAGTTATTGAAAATTATATGCTAAGAGTTTATAAGAAAATTGGTTGATGCATTGGTCAAAAAATTCCTAACAACTAGTGAATCTTTGCACTCAATGTATATTGGTAAACCAGTATACTATACTGGTTAACCAATGAGCAATAATTAGCCATTAGTAATGTCTAGATCTTATTTTTAATGGCTAATTTGACCCATAAACTTTATAAATATATGGTGCTTCATTAGTTTAGATATGAAAAGATATCTGGATATTGTATAAACACATTTCAAATATTTTTACAAAGGTTTTATGTGCCTTTTTTGTTGCATTTTGAAGTGAGTAAGTCTTAAAGGTTATCAAAGTGATCAAATAAGGAATTTCAAGATATAAATTCTTTTGCAATAAGGGTTACTCCTCACCTTGTAAAAAGATTACTAAAAGAGTTACTCTTTAATAGTAAAAAATAATACTATTGTAAAAAGGTTCCTCTTTGCCTTGTTGAAAGAAAAGATTTAATAGAAATCCTAAGAAATGTCTTGGAGAGTAGAAGAAGGAACAAGTTGTTTGTTAAACCATTACAAATTGGTTTGTCTTTTTTCTTCCTATACTCTTTAAATTATTGTTCGATTATATTATTGATTTAAATTAAGCTATTTTTTTATCATATTTTGATTCTTATTCAATTATAATCATTAGATAAAAAATAGTTGCTTAAATTTACAACACCTAATTCAACCCCTTTCTTAGGTTCCATTAAGGACTGACAAGTTGTATAAGAGAGAGTATCTTGGTATTTCAAAAAAAAAAACTAAAGTAATATCACAGTGACATACTAACGATCATCGTCACACAATTAAGAGGACCAAAACACAATTAGAGTCCCTTTCTTTAATGGAAATTACTAATCTATATTGAAAAACTAAAAAGAAGTTTTCCTTAATGGCTAATAGTGTGATTTATGGGAAATAGTTTTAAGTGGTCTCTTCACTCTTATGAAAGTCATAGATACCAATAAGGTACCTAAATTAAAGGAAGAATATAATCCTTAAAATAAAAACCTCTCTTAAATAGTAAAGTCATTCATATACTATTTTATACACTAGGTAAGAGTAAATTTAATAAGGTTATCCATATACGAAACCTCTTATAACATTTGCACACATTTAAAATCATACATGAAGGTACTAATTAAGTTAAAGAAACTAAAACAAGCATGTTAACTCTTCAATATGAACTATTCCAAATAAAAATTGTTTCAACTTTGACTCTTGAAAATTACTTTTTAAACATACATCTTTAATTTTCCTTCAACATGGACTTATCTAGTTAATGCCTATGTTGCTCTTTTTTTTTGTGGTCTTCCGCAGGTTCAAGGAAGATCATGCTTTTACACTTTGGAATAAGTGTACGTGGTGTTCTTAATAAAAGGCCCAACAAACATTATTTCCTTTTATTGTCTACACTTGATGAAAACATATCAAGCATGTATAAAAGATTCATAAATATTATTATTGCTTTTAACGGTCTTAAAATTAACTATATTAAAGTTACAATGGTTAAAATGTTGTTTAATTCACTTTTAAAGACTTGGGAAGCTAAAACGATAGCTATACAAGAAGACAACTACCTAACAACTATATTATTAAAAGAGCTTATTAAATCTCTCATCACTTATGAAATGGGACTTGTGAATAACATTCAAAGCCTCAAAGGAAGAATTGAGTGAAGAAGAGAAGAGGTAAATAAGCAAAAGTGATAAGGAAGGTCTCACCTTTATAAATAGAAAGTTTAAGAAGTTTTTAAAGATAAAAGAAATTTTCCAAAATAGAGGACCTTAGGGAAAGTAAGGTTAATTCAAAATGTAAATCTCTAATATTATTTGTTTTGAATATAAAAAATACAGCACATGAAGTAACAATGTCCCTATCCCAAAGACAATGATAAATATAACATAAATAATAAAAAGGAGAATACAGATAAACACATGAAGAAATCACTTAGTCTTAATTTGGGATGTCACAAGTAATTTTGAAAGTGAGCATTCAGAAGGAGAGATAGCACATATGTGCTTTATGGCTAAAGATGATGATGAGTTACTCTCCATCTCTAATTCTTATAATACACCAAGTGATTTGACATATGATGAACTAGTATAAACTCTACAAATTATAAGTGTGAAAGGATAGAGCTATCTTCTAAACTTAAAAAGGTTTAAAAGCATTTAGATGCATGCATAAAAGAAAACAAAAAGATGAAGAGTGAATTATATAGAATCAAATCATTTAAGAATGTGATCATTAATGACAATCATACTTCACGTGCATTAAAACATGAAAATGAGACATTAAAAAAGGAGGTCAATTCTCTCAATGATTCATTATCCAAATTCACTAAAAAAAGTGAAAAAATTAGAGACTATGCTAGGAGCTAAAAAAGAATTCTAATAATAGGCATGAGATTGGGTATAATTATAATAGTGCACCTAATACCAAAACGACATTGTTTAAGGGAAAATATAAGCATGGTAAAAGTCTTTACCTAAGATAATAAATGATTATGGAGCATCCTCATCTAGACAGTCATATGCTAGGCCAACAAGCAAGACACATGCATTCACGTATAGTTCCTAATCTAGGCCTAAAATTAATTATAATCAACGTAAAGCTCTCATACATAATTTATCACATGATAGGCATAATTTCTTAACCCATGCTCATATATATCATAGGTATCTACAGAACCAAAGAAATAGATCTCAAAGATATTACAATGTTAAACATTACTTCCATTATAAGAAAATACATAATTCATAATTCAAAGGAGTCCATCCCTTAAAAAAATTTTAGACCTCACTTTCAAATTTATATCTAGCATGATATTCCTTTTTGTAAAGAATGGCAATAAAGCCCTTGAAAATGTAGGCTGAAAAAGATGTGACTACAACTAAGGACCTATGTTCATTAGGTACCTAAAAGATATTAATTATGTTATTTTGTATGTCTCTAAGAAAAGGAAGTTTTCTAAGTTACTCCTTAACTACAATGTAATATTCTAGTTTGATAACGAAATTTCTGTAAGGAGGGGAGAATTTGTAATATCCTAGTTTGATAATTGCACTATGTAATGTGTTGTATATGCATCTTATAGAGTGTGCTCTATTTATGGTGCATTAGAGGCTTTTAAAGCTTATTCGGACTCATTCTGTAGCTTTTTGGAGTTTTTAAAAAATTTTTGAGAAATTTCCGTTCGAGTCTAAAACCATCTTTGGTCTATCTGTGATCTCCGTTATAACCTCAATGGTGCATT
>JANZXP010000194.1:6822661-6836067 GCA_027576715.1 Erythroxylum flavicans
AATCCATAATTCACCAAAAATTCTAAAATAATAACTATTATCACCAAATAAATTTTTAGCTCAAATAATTCATCAAAAATTTCAAAATATACCAAAATTGCCAAATCACAATTAATACACCCCAATTTAATCTACAATTTCCACTTATAAATCTAATTTACCTGAAAATGCCAATGAATGCATGTACAATTATATGAATATGCAAAATAAATGTGTATGTCACAATTAACTTATGCATGATGTGCATTTTCCTAATTTCACAATACTTTCTCATAAATTACTATTCTAGCCTTAATATGGGTATCGGGATGTTACCATTGCCCTTGAAGAGCCATAAACCCATACGCAAAACCCATTCACCTGATCCTCATCCAATCAAAATCTAGACATCAATCCCCACACACCTATACACAAACCACCTGATTCATAACTACACTGTCAAGATGGAGAGATGCGCGACTAATCCACTGAAGACCCACTCACGTATTACGTAAAACAATGTTCTTGATCCTTATCCCAAAAAATCTGGCAGTACACATATGAAGCACAAACATGATAATGATAGACTACCACTTTATGTAGAATTCTTTTTTAGATATAAATGTAACAATCACATCATTTTGAATCCAAGTCTAATTAATATCTTATATGTCCAGTTAATAAATAAGATGCCAAAACAAAATAAGAAGATATATGCCATATATCTAACAATCTCCCCCTTTTTGGTATTATTTGTCACAAATAAGAAACTCCCCCTGAATAGCATAATTGGACATATAAGTATCAAATTCACATTTCATATGAACTCTCCCTCAATCCAGCATCAAGTTCTAAAGAACATCCAAAGAAACAATAATCCAATTATCCGAATTTCTCCCCCTTGGGACAAAAATGCTAAAAAGCAAGACTAATAGTCACAGAGATACCTTAAAGTCTCCCCTTGAATTGAACAGTCACTAAAAATAATTTGATGTCTCCCCTTGGGACAAAATAGTGTCAAAATGCATAATTATAAGAATCAACAATAGGTGCAGTGGAAGAATCACAAGCACGCCAAGATGACCATTTATCACCATTCAAAACACTAAAAGATATGCACAAAAGAGAGAGAGATACCCGAGAGAGAGACCCATACTGATGAGAGAGCTGAAAAGTCTTTGGTGGAGCCAAACAAAAGTCGTATTGCAAACTATTAAAAAGATGGGACGACAATGGCAACATAAAAACTAAAGAACAACTAGCGAAAACAATTTGTTAACTTTTGTTTTCCTTTTTTTGTTTTTTTAATAAATAACATCAAACTATACTTCAAAAATGTAAAGCACACAATCCTGGTGCCCCTCAAAGAAATTCAAACCTGAGCTTATTCCTCATCACATTATCTCGGTCATCAACTATCTAATTGATTTCTTCATCTGAAGTAATTGACTTATCCTCAGTCTGAACAGTTTCTTCAAAAGTAGTAACTAACTGTGAATCTTGAGACTTTCTTATTTTTCCTCCACTATGTCTTCGTCTTTGAACTTCACCCTTTCTAACCCAAGAGTGCTTTAGTAACATGGGTTGCTGTTGGAAATTTAATAGAAAGTGTCTAGATTTTCTGATTTGACCCTTTTAAACATAATTTGTAACATTTTGTAGCATCTCAGCCTTATATGCCCGATAACTCCACAAAAATGACACGTGGGTATGAATCTTCTAATCTTTTTCTATGTTTCTTCTTTTCAGACAAATATGGACATATCATTTTTCCCTTCATTCACCTTAGAGTATTCTCCCTTATAACCAATACCTTGAAGATCCCCTTTCATTTTACCGATTTCCATTAACTTTTCTAGTTTGTCTGTGCCACCATTTAACATTCTCAAACCCTTTCGGTACTTATTAATCTCATTCTAGCTTGACCAAGCTCATCTAATGCCAACTTCAATTTCTTTTCTAAGTCTTGAATAGTATTCTTCATAAAGAAGTTTTCTTCCTTCAACCTTTCATTCTTCCTACATGTTTTTACCCATTTTTCGAACATTAATTTGTAAGTCTCATAAATGTTCTCTTTTCTATCACCTGAATCACTTTTATCACTGTCATAATCTAAGATCGAGCCTTGAACTGATTTGTCTGCATTTTTCTAGAAATTTTCTAATTTTTCTCCTTTTTCGTCTTCAGTTACTTCCTTCTAAGTTTCTGTTAAGCAAGTAATTGGACTTTTGCTATATAAAGCAACTACCGTGGCATCATTAATGATTTCTTCTTCACCACCATATTCACTCTTAGACTCATTCTCACTCCATGTGCTAGTAAAGGAATTTCCTTTCCTTTTCTTCAAAGTATTAGCACATTCTGCTTGAATATGTCCGAAGCCTTGACATTCATGGCATTGAATTCTCTTTACCTTTCTTTCTCCCTTGTGAGTTTTGGCTTGTTGTTTGAAGTTATTGTTTAATGAGCTCCCACCATTTTGCCTAAACTTAGGTCTATTCTTCATTTTCATCGGATTCATCTTCTGTATCATTCATACCTTTTCCAATTTCAACCTGTAGTGTCAATTCTTTGCTTCTTTCTTACTTACCCTTTAAAAGATTCATCTCGAAATTTATAAGAATTCCAATTACCTTCTCCAATGACAGATCATTGATGTTGTGGGTCTCCTCTATTGCTGCAATTTTCAGAATAAATCATGGAGGCAGTGATCTTAGCGCCTTCTTGACAAGTTTTAGATCGGAATATTTCTTTCCGAGTTGATGCGTCTGATTTCGTATATCTCGCAATCTTTCATGAAAGTCCCCAATGGTCTCATTCTCATCCATCTTCAGTTCTACAAGCCTCACAACTAACATCTGTAATTTTGACGATATCACTGATTTAGATCCTTCATGAATAGTTTGCAAAGCATCCCATGTTTCTTTAGCTAATTCATAGGCTTATATCATTGAGAAACGTCCTTTATTAACAGCACTAAAAATCACATGCATTGCTTGTGAGTTTCCAATCATACTTTCTTCTTCGGCTCTTGTGCATTCAATCGGATCTTTTCAAACTACCTCTCCTTTATCATTAGTAATCATCTGTGATTTTCATGCAAGATAATTGGAACCGTCCAACAGTGATGGCCTGATAATTGATGCTCCTTCTCTTATGGCCATAATTGTGAAACTCGGATCTGTGCCAACTTGACGTACTAAGTTCTGATTTGGTGATCTACTCTAATACCAATTGAAAAATTGTATAGGTTAATTGTTTCACAAAATGTCCGATTTTACGTGGTCATTTATGACATAAATAAAAACAAAATCAATAAAAAACGAAATAACAAATGACACAAAAAATTTGGTAGCGCAATTCGGCACTCCTTGCTTACGTCTACGGGGTCCTCACCCAAATTAATTCTTTCATTGAAATACAATAGATTTACTTAAGACTTTGCTAAGCCGACGCCACTCAACCCTTGACACTATCTCTCAACCTCACTTCCCGTGAAAGAATTTCACACTCAATAACACAACTGACTCGTGTTAATCTCATTAGAGGATTTTTCTAAACAACTTAATGAACGAAAATTAATAATAAAAATAATTAAAGTGATTTATCAACTAAGAAAAGAACAACAAAACACTTGAGATAAAAAGAGCCTTCCCTATTATCAGCTTCCTAAAATATATCTGAATAATCTGCACCAGCTCCAGAATGAAACTACGACTTCTTAATCAATAAGTAACACACAGCAGAACACATATACACAATGCCCAAAAACTTTTAGTCAACAATCACTCCAGTAAATAAAGATTCAGCTCAAGTGATCTCTAAGATGTTTACTGTAGAAACATGACTCTTCCAAAACTAGGAACACACACACATACACATATAAACAATGATCCTTCCAATCGTGAGCTGTTCCAACATCCAGTACCAAAATAAAAACCAATAACAGAACACGTACTACACTTAGACAATCACGCACAGTTTAGTCATAAATTAGTCGCAGGTTTCTTTTTCACACTAAAACTCCAATCACAAACCCCCTCAATCAAGTCTCCAACTTCTTACACCTATACCCTCTAGTGAGATAGATTCAAGTGCTTAACTTTTGTTCACCCAAAGCACACAACACACACACTGCGCACCCAACAAAAACCATAGGTCCAATATGTCTTATTACCTTAGCTACACCTACATATCTTTTTAGGCTTCACAATAAAACTTGCGCCAATACTTTCCAACTACAACACCTACGCACCTGTCACATAAGTCTTCACCAAGTAAATAGACTATTTGTGCAAGAGACACTATTGCCCTTGAAGAACCACACACCTATATGCAAAACCCATTCATCTGATCCTCATCCAATCAAAATCCAACCATCAATCCCCACACACCTATACGCAAACCACCTGATTCACAACTACATCGTCAAGATGGAGAGATGCACAACTAATCCACTAAAGACCCACTCACGTATTACGTAAAACAATTTTCTTGATTCTTATCCCAAAAAATCTAGCAGTACACATACGTAGCACAAACATGATAATAATAGACTGCCACTTTATGTAAAATTCTTTTTCAGGTATAAGTGTAAAAACTACATTATTTTGAGTCCAAGTCCAATTAATATCTTATATGTCTAATTAATAAATAAGATGCTAAAACAAAATAAGAAGATATATACCATATATCTAACAATAAACATAGAGAGAGTGAATATAGTATTTAGTGAGAAAGAGTACATATGAAAGAAGCAACCTCATTTTTTAAAATATTAATTTCGTTGATAATAATTTATAAAGGTATAAAATTATGATACTTATTTCCTTCGTGCAATTTTGAGAAATACTTAACTTACTAAATCATTTATTGGGCTTTAACTCATATAAATTTAATCTATATCTATTGTAAGATAATTTACCCTTTTTAACTTTAATAATATCACTAAGCTTTAAAAATTTGTATTAAAAGCTCACTAATTGCTTCCAGCCCAACCACCCCAATCACTTGAGGTAGTTTCATATGCAAGTTAAACTAATTTGAATTATAAAAAAAACACGATGGATCCTTGAAGTTACACTGAAGAAATTAAAAACTGCAATCTTCTGGAGATGTAATATAAGCTTGTGTGTGCCTATATATGTATATATATATAACTACGAAAGAGTCCAAATGTATTCTTCTGAGAGTGATCACATGTGTGTGATTCTACATAGTACAGGCAAAGATCTATACTGAGGTGAAGAGCTACTAGTAACCACTTTGTTCTTAACCAACCTTGACATTTGACCTCTCATCTCTCTACACACCTTCTCGAGTTCCTTCACTCTCCTTTCCATCTTCTTTATTGCCAATGTCGTGTCTTCATTTTCCCTTGAAGGGCTCTTCTGATCAATGTCATTGAAGGATGTCATCTGGGAACTGCTCAAGGTGTCAAATGGAATAGTAATCTCATTATGAAAATACCCTTTTGGAGTGGCGTTAGTGGACTTGAGGGACATAAATGCTTGACATGCAATCTTTGGAGGGGTTTTTGGGTTCTTGGCAATGTCTTTGGATGCTTCAAAGCTAAGCTTCTTGTAGTTAAGGCATTCATATAACGTCGATCTCACTTCAAAGGAAAGGGTCGGATGTGACTGCATGTTTATTACCAACATAAGATTTGATTAATTACTAAAGAAGATGATAGGAGGGATTGGAAAAAAGTATGTGATGAAGCTTCCTAACTACCTGAAAAAGAAAAGGGAGTTATATCTAGTGAAGTGTTAAGCATAAAAATGGAGGCTTAACTCAGAAGTGTCAAGCATGTTGCGGGGGCTTGAGAGATTTCCGGGAAAAAAGGACAAACTAAGCATTGCATGCAAAGACATCAGAATTTGACAGAAAACATGATGTCAGTGATTTGTTGTATAATTAACTCATAATGAAAGGCAGGATTATCTTAGCATACATATAGATGTGACAAATACATGTTGGTCATTGGAGAAATAGTTTGTTGGCAAGTCAAATTCAATCGACCATTCCTTGTTCAGATCTAATGGCCAATATAGGAGCCCTATCAGTATATCTATTTTCTGTAAGGTTAGAATGCTGCCATTTTTCTGCATATCGTTTCACTAAGTTTTCCTCGTATGTCTATTTGGTTTCACGTTATTTTAGCTTTTATTTTTTGTATTTTTGTTTTTTAAAAATAAAAACAAAAACTTATTTAATTATTAATGTCAATATAGTTTTATTTTTATTACTTATGATAATTATATATTAGATGAAACTTAAAGATAAATGATATTTAATTAATTAAATTTATTTTAATGTCTTATATAATAATTATTAATAAATTATCAACAAAAATAATTAAATATATTTTAATTATTAAATTAAAATTTTATTTAAAATTTATATATTTTGAAGCTATTTTAAATTATATTGTATTTATTAATAATATTTTATTTTATTACAAAATTAAATAAAATTATTAAAGAAAATAAAATTATTTATAATTTTAATTAATTAAATTATTCGTAATTATTGTTAATAACTAATATGTTAAATAATTAAATAATATATTTTTAGTTGATAGTAAATGAGGAAAAACAAAGAACGATCTTTCGTAATTTTCACGAATTTTAAAAATAGGAAAAAAATTAAAACTAAAAACATAAATTAATAACTCAAATACACATATGTTTATTAAATTTAAAATAAACAATTAATAATTAATAATATAAATGAAAACAAATAACACTTATCTTTTTATTTATATCGAAGTAGCACACGGGATTTTCTGATGACAATAAAAATATTTGATCTTTTATCTTTATGCGTGTCTCTCCCCTCTCTGCAATATCTGTTGAAGATATTTTCGTGGATAATAAGAGGCAAAAATGAAACTATACTGACCTCTAGGTAGATATCAATGGCTCTATAGACCCCGTCAAAGCATTCTCTAGCAGAATCTGGCAAACTCTCTGCAACTTCAAGAAACTTTGAGATCTTAAGGTTCTGATCAGGAGATATTTCACCCAAGTACTTGTCAATCAAGCTACCTACTTTCTTCATTCTCTGCGCAGACGCATTTTTACTGTTAACAAATATTCTCACCAATCTCAAAACCAGATCAACGTCATACACACACATATCACTCCCGGAGATAAGCAAGTCATCCAATGTGGTCTGGTCAAGCATCCCACCTATTACTTTCTCCAACTTATCCCTGTAATCTTTGCTCAAACAAAAATTTGACACAATCCTCAACACTGAAAACAACCCTCTGCAAGAAATTATATTTTGCCCCACTGAAATCACACCTTGGACGGCTTGTTCTGCAAGGGTACTGTATTGGTTCCTTGAATGTACAACACCCTTTTTCATGTTTCTTCCACCTTTGCGTTGAAGTGCACTTTTCAAGTAGTGGACAAGGAAACGAGTGAGGATTAAGTTGTTGATTTTAGACCTGTAAGCCCCGAAATTCTGGACGAATTTGTTGATGATCATTGGAGGTAAAGTTGTTAAGTCATCAAACCACCATTGATCGATTGATGAATCATCATAAGTTGTCTTGGCTGAGGAGGCGAACACCCCATTTGCAGTTTCCGGAGAGGAAGAGGATGAAGAAGAGCAAACAAGAGGTTTTGCCTCTGAGTTGTGGGAAATCTTAAATAGTATTGCACAGATGAGCTTTTGGATGAGGCCATATGAATCTGCAACCGCAAAGAATGAGACACAGCTTCTGAGACTCTCAAGTATATGATTCCATGGCCAGAAAAACACTCCTTGAAGAAAAGTCTCTGTTTGTTTCAACAGATTGAAGTTGCAGACCTCCTCGTCCATCTCAAGAAATACTGCACCGCAATAAAGAAGACACGCGTTCGAAACTGTGATCTTGATTCCTCCATTGTTGTAACAGAACCGAGAAATCAGTTCAAATCCATCTGAGCCTCCAGGGAAGTCATTTATTCTGATCCTTGAACTCTTAATCTCGTTCTTTTTCGTTTTCCGTGCAACAATCTTCTTCAGCTTTCCTGAGTATACTGATAAAGTTTTCTGCAAAATTGAGTTGAACAATCAAACTATCTGTTCATTTCAGAAGAAAGGTAAAAACTTGTACTCGTAAGGGTGTGAAGTTTATATCTTACCTGATTTAGAAAGAATGTTCGCCCACCATTAACCTGGATTACGAGATCACACTGTTGAGACATTGCTTGGCATTGGACGGATAGCAAGAAAGTTATGGTAGATTATGTGATCAAACAATGAGAAAAGAAAAAATACATGAGCAGGCTGTTGGAAAATAAATACAAAGGAAGCCCACAAACATAAACAAACAGCAAACTCAGCATGAAAGAGACAGGGTTAATGTTGCCTAAAAGAATCCTGACTTATTGTACATTGTAGAGAAGGAGTCCAACTATCAGATTATTCACGAGAATATGTCCATACTATTACTACAACTGGATGCTAGCTTTTACTTCCAAGTTAAGAGATCCTGGTTAAACAATTTATGATATGTGCATAGGAAAGTTATCTTTCCCTTCTGTTGTTGAAAAGTCTAGTCTAAAAGAAACTGGTGGTTTTTACATTTATTCAAGTATATAAGAAGCTGAAATGCACCAAAAAGGGTAAAAATAATGAGACTGCACTGAATAAACAAAACGGTTTGAAATGATTGGCATGCAAAATTCCAGGGGATTGCCTATAGAAAACATTGAATGAAAAGTTTGCAACTCTAATCTTTGCTTTTTGTCGTTGTGGGAGGAGGAGATGGGGATGAAGGACACAGCATAATTTAATTCAACACTTGAGGGCACTAACAGAAACAATGAGATAGTACCACTCCAATCAAGTTCGTTCTTGGCATATTACATTTCTAAAGACTACAAACCTGCAGGTCAAGAAGACCTCGCTTTCTTTCCTTGGAATGTATGGGCTGTAAATTTGACAGGTGACTTCTAGCTTTGGGGACATGTGAGGAATGGGACCTGATGTCTCTCCTTAGATCATAATCATATGGGTATGGGTTAGCATTTTGTTTGTATGTGACTGAAATTGATAGAATTAAATAAACGTTATCTTTCTTTTGAATGCAATTGAGAGCATTCTTCCTTAAAATAAAAAGACGTTTGTCTTCGAGTGCCAATTCAGTCTGTAAAAGAAAACTTTTTACGAATTCCCAATTTTCTTGCATCTATATCTATTATGAACATGATAAATTGTCCCTTTTCGAGCAAGGAACGGGGTCCAGAAATGACGATTTAAGAAGCGTATTTGGCCCGACCAAAAAACTTGAGCCTTTTTTGTTCTTTCATTAATGGACTCCACTTTCTATATATATTACCCATGACCTCATTTTACTAAAAATAGACACCACTAAAAATGAAAATAATGACTAACACAAATGCCTGACTCTAAAATTAAGTAACTAACACCCACAACTAATTGACTCCGTAAAATAAGCAATAACCCACTAAGAAAATGGTGCTTGGCACAAAAGTTTCGGACTCAATTTACAGCTTATAATCTTGAGTCCAAGCTGGAGGTTGATTGCATCTTTTAGGTCGCCCTTGCAGTCATTCTTGGCCGGAAAAGATGTGTCTTAGGCTAGGAGAGTCCGTTGGAGCCTAGACCGTATCAGTGCCCTCCCCTTGACAATAGGCCTTATCCTCAAGGCCCAACAACTGGTGTCCTCTGTTGCAATTAAGTGAGGGTGTGAGCATTGAATTTCTTTCTAATCTTCCCATATAGCATTTTCCTTGGAAGACGACCATTGCACCATAGCTTGCTGCCACTCTTTCCCCTTCACCCAAATAGTTCTCGTACTTAGAATTCTTTCTGGAACAACAATGGGTCTTTCTTCCTCATCAATCTGCAACAGAGGGAGGAAACTTTCTAGAGGGTTTCCTTCGCACCATTTAAGACGGGAAACATGGACAACTCGATAAATCCAGGAGTCTGGAGGTAAGTCCACCTCGTAAGCCACTATTCCAATGCGATGCAAAATGCAGAAGGCCCCGAAGAACCTAGGTGCCAATTTCTGATAGGGCCTTATTTGGACTGAGAATTGACGATATGACTGCAATTTTATATGCCATCTCTCCTTTTTTTATTTGAATATAAACTCTTTTTTTGTTGGCCTTCTGAGTCATTTGATGACGAGTAAGGGCGAGTGTGTGTTTTAACTAGTGGAGGATGTGAGTGTGGTTTGTGAGGGTGGCGTCAATGGAGGCGTTGTAAGAAGAATTTAGTGTATAGGAGGGAAGGTTTGGGGGTTCCCAGCCATAAAGGGCTTTGAAGGGGCTTATTCTGATAGTCGAGTGGAGGTTGGTATTGTGCCAAAATTCGGCAAGGTGGAGATAACAGGTCTAGTTTCGAGGTTCATCACTACAAAAACAGCATATGTTGGGCCCCGTTTCTGGAGCCCAACATTCGAAGTCATAAAAACATGGGCAAACTCATTTCTTCAACTTCAGGATAAATTTTGGGAAACCTCAAATCAGAATTTCAATTTGGCTTCTTCAGAACATTTGTTCTCCATTGTCTTAAGTTTCTAATGACACTAAAATCAATCCATTTGGTTTAGAAATCTAAAAGTTATAGCCTAAACATTTTCAGACTATTGTTATACTGAAGTAGTACACTATACTCAAATTCCATCCAGAAATTTAAAGTCTTAGAGACTGAATTAAAATTTTGTTTCTTCAGATAATTTTTGGCTCTATGTCTCTAGTTTATTTAGAGACAAGAATCATCACAATTGGAGCTCTACAGATTAAGATATCATCGAAATACTGAAGTATGTTCAGTAAAAATATCCAACTCACACTCTTCCAACTAATCCCCTCAATTTGATTAAATCAATCTTTTTCAAATTAATATCAATTAATCAATCTTTTTCAAATTAATTTCAAATTTTTTGTGGAGAGATAGAGGAATGTGTTAGGAATTCAATGCTTTAAAAATCAGGTCACTTGGAGGTCGGACGACAAAGTTATGGTCAAAAGAGTGAAACATGTTCAGGTTGGGGGGAAAGGACCTGTGGGTCGCGCTTGCAATGTCGCGATCACGACTTGCGCGAAATTCACGATCGCGACTTCCTCTTCTCTCTTTTCTTCCTCCAACCTGTTTTGGTAAAAAGGGCATAACTTTCACTTCAAGTATTAGATTAAGGTCATTCAAAGACCTGTTGAAGAGGACTTCTATACCTACAACTTCCATGAAGACCTCAAAAACAAATTTTACCTCTATAAGGGTTAAAAGTTCAAACCAATACAACTGTCCCAAAAGTCCGTCCTATACAGCATCACAAACTTCTAATAACCATAACTCTCAACTCCGATCTCCAAATATTTCATACTATATAGCATTGAAAAGTTAGAAAGATAATCTAGAACTTTCAAGAAGATAACTTTGTCTAATTCTACCTATATTGATCCAGTTTTTCCCTTGAAAGCAAAACACAATTTCTACACCTATGGAAGACTTGAAATAAGAAATGTACAACTACAAGATGACTAAGCACATACACATTGGAAACTTCTTCAATTCTTCATTCATTTCCAAATCAAAATGAAGTTCATACATAACTTTAATTACAAATTAACATTACAGAAAAGTCTTAACAAAAGATACAAAAATACATTGGATGCTCAATGGTCAATGTGCATATAAAGCTATCCAATTGTCTAGCCACTAACTTAGTACAACAGCTAACTATATTGGAATTGTTCAAATGCCTTGCAAGGATTCACTGATCTTCTTGATCTACACATGAGGAGTGGGAAAAATATTAGGTTGTGCTACACAACTCAGTGGCTAATATATTTATAGCCATTGGCGATGAGCCACACAATTAAACATACATGCATCTAATCATATAAGCTTACTCATCTTATCTTAACCCAACAATGTAAGTTCAACATTCATAACTCATAACTCAATAAATCATCACATAAAACATATTGGATGTGATTTAACATCAAAGCATAATACTCAACTTCATCAAAACATAACACATCAAAAATGTAAATGGACAAACAAATAGCTCGAGGGTTCTATGGAACAAAACAGAGAAACTGAAGTTTACTCTGTGAATGAAACGAATCCACTTTTTGGATCTCGTGGCCACAAGCAGGCAACAGGGAGAAGGCTTTATATCTACGTGCACATGACTACGAAACGATTTAATCAATCACAAGTTCATACTCTCATGCTTTTTCTTCTTTTCATTTAATCAAAATGCTATGATACAATTCCAAGGCATATCATAATTAAACTCACAATTTAATTTTTATCACATGTCATACATCATAATGCAAATTTCCACATCATAATATTTCAAAGCAAATCATTCTAACACACAACACACACACAAGGCATTTTGCTCATTAAACAATAACTATAAATAAATTACCCGCCTTATAACTCTTGAAAATCCAAACTCAATTTGGCCCTTCCCTTTGCTCTTAGGTAGGATTTTCTTGATTTCCTAAAACAAACCAATGTCCTATTAAATTCCAATTCAATAAAACCCTTAAAACTTCTATAATCACAACAATGGAAATCCACACAATTCAAACTCAAAACTAACCTACCCATAGTCCATCTAGGTTAGAAAACCCAAAACCTAGCTTAGGAACCCAAAAATTCAAATGGGTCTCTCAATCATCTTCTTTCAACACAACCCATTCTCTACTTCCTTCTCTACCAAAGCAAGAAAGAAAGATTGACTTACCTTAAACAAGCTTGATTCCTTCTATTCTTTCTTCTTCTTCCCTAGCTTCTCTCACGACATCTCTTCTCTTCTTCATTCTAATGGACGACTTCTCTCCTTCTTTTCGGTGCTCTCTTCTTTCTTTCCTTAAATTTTCATTTTTTTCTTCTTCTAATAACCAAGACAACACTTCCTTTACCCATTCTACCCTTAATGAGAGTTAAAAGTCCACCATACCCTTCCTTTAATGCTTCTTGGCTTTTTTAAACCTAGTGACATGCCAAAATTGCCCTTATTCCTTCTTACTACTTTATTACTAGCCAATGAAATAAAATCCTACTAACATTTGAATAAATAATTATACTCCATTAACAAATCTATCATGACCTTATAATTCATCCTAAGGCAAAAATTCAAATTCCATGCTTATTCCATAAACTATCATACTTAATTTAACGAAAAAATTTTCGGGGCCCAACATTTCTCTCCCTCTTAAAAGACTTTTGTCCTCGAAATTCTTACTTGAGTGATCAAACAAATTGGGGTAATGCTATCCTATGTTTCCTTCAGTTTCCTCAGTAGCTTCTTCACTCGAATGATTGATTCCAGACGACTATATCCCCCTTAAAGAATTCCGTTGGATATATTGTAGCATCCGGACTTGGGCCGGATCGCTACTGTGCAGGGCCTCGGACCCCTACCGCCCATCACACCAAGG
>JANZXP010000194.1:6836167-6847012 GCA_027576715.1 Erythroxylum flavicans
AAAATATCCAACTCACACTCTTCCAACCAATCCCCTCACTTTGATTCAATCAATCTTTTTCAAATTAATACCAAAAGGTGGAGAGATAGAGGAATGTGTTAGGAATCCAAGGCTTTAAAAATCAGGTCATTTGGAGGTCAGACGACAATGTTATAGTCAAAAGAGTGAAACATGTTCAGGTTGGGGGAAAGGACCAACTGTTCGCGATCGTGCATAAGAACGATCGCTACCTGGCGCGCGCGCCCGCAACGTTGTGATAGCGACTTGCGCGCCGGCCGCAATGGCATGATGTCGTGATCGTAACTTGCCGCGATCGCGAATTTCCTCTTCTCTCTTTTCTTCCTCCGACCTGTCTTGGTAAAAAAGGCATAACTTTCACTATAAGTATCGGATTAAGTTCGTTCAGAGACCGTATTTAAGATGACTTCTAGACCTACAACTTCCATGAAGAGATTAAAAACAAAACTTACCTGTATAAGGTTTAAAAGTTCAAACCAATGCAGTTGTCCCAAAAGTCCATTCTATGCAGCATCACAAATTTCTAATAACCATAACTCTCAACTCCAATATTCAAATATTTCATACTATATAGCATTGAAAAGTTAGAAAGATAATCTACAACTTCCAGGAAGACAACTTTGTCTAATTCTACCTATATCGATCCAATTTTTCCCTTGAAGGCAAAATATAATTTCTACACCTATGAAAGACTTGAAATAAGAAATGTACAACCACAAGATGACTAAGCACATACACATTGGAAACTTCTTCAATTCTTCATTCATTTCCAAATCAAAATGAAGTTCAAACATAGCTTTAATTACAAATCAACATTACATCAAAGTCTTGACAAAAGATATAAAAATACATTGGATGCTCAATGTTCAATGTGCTTATAAAGTTATCCAAATGTCTAGCCATTTAGTACAAAAGCTAACTATCTTGGAATTTGTCCAAATGCCCTGCAAGGATTTACTAATCTTCTCTATCTGCACCTAAGGAGTGGGAAAAATATTGGGTTGAGCTACACAGCTCAGTGGCTAATATATTTATAGCCATTGGCGATGAGCCACAAAATCAAACACACATGCATCTAATTATATAAGCATACTCATCTTATCTTGACCCAGCAATGTAAGTTCAACCTTCATAACTCATAATTCAATACATCATCACATAAAACATATTGGATGTGATTTAACATCAAAGCATAATACTTAACTTCATCAAAACTTAACACATCAAAATGAAAATGCACAAATAAATAGCTCGAGGATTCCGTGGAATAAAATAGAGAAACCGAAGTTTACTCCGTGAATGAAACGAGTTCACTTTTCAGATCTCGTGTGCCACTAGCGGCCAGGAGAAGGCTTTATGTCGATATGCACGTGACTACGAAACGGTTCCTCTCTCACCCAAACATAATCAAATCTCATGCTCAATTCAATCAATCATAAGTTCATATTCTCATGTTTTTTTTCTTCTTTCCATTTAATCAAAATGCCATAATACAATTCCAAGGCATAGCATAATTATACTCACAATTCAATTTTTATCACATTTCATACATCATAATGCAATTTTCACATCACAATATTTCAAAGCAAATCATTTTAACACACAACACACATACAAGGCAATTTGCTCATTAGACAATAACTATAAATAAATTACCCACCTTATAACTCTTGAAAATCCAAAGTCAATTTGGCCCTTCCCTTTGCTCTTGTGTAGGATTTTCTTAATTTCCTAAAACAAACCAATTTCCCATTAAATTCCAATTCAATAAAACCCTTAAAACTTCCATAATCACAACAATTGAAATCCACACAATTCAAGCTCAAAACTAACCTACCCATATTCTATCTAGGTTAGAAAACCCAAAACCTAGCTTAGGAACCCAAAAATCAATTGGGTCTCTCAATCATCTTCTTTCAACACAACCCATTCTCTACTTCTTTCTCTACCTCAGCAAGAAAGAAAGATAAACTTACCTTAAACAATCTTGATTCCTTCTCTTTCCACATTTTCTTCTTCTTCCCTAGCTTCTCTCACGACTCTCTTCTCTTCTTTTCTTCTTTCCTATTCTTCTAATTCCAACCCCTTTTTTTAATCTTTCTTCCCATTTTGCCCCTCATTAAACTAGGCTTTCCATATTTACCCCTCCTTTCTTTTAACATAAGTCTAGTAACTACTTAGCCTATTATACACCATATTAATTCTAACTAAATTCTAACACTTCATTCTAATTTCTATTCATATTTGCTAATTTACTGACTTAACTCTAAAAATAATAAAACAATCAAATCAAGAATAAATAATAATAATAATAAAAAATTCGGGGTCCAACAGTATAAGTAGGCTTCTAAGCTCCAGTTAACAACCTTGATTTGCCCTTCGGCTTAGGGGTGATAGGAGTTGCTATAATTTAACTTAGTTCCCAATTGTCAAAATAGCTCTTGCCAAAAGTGGGATAAAAAAATTGGGTCTCTATCTGAAGTTATGATTTTGGGTAGGCCGTGTAGCTTATAGATGTCATTGAGGAATATAGAAGCTAAGTAGGGAGCGTATATTTAGTTGGTAAGGCTAAGAAATGGGAGTATTTTGTTAGGCGATCAACAATGACACAAATTACTATTTTGCCATGTGATGGGGGTAGATGTGTGATAAAATCCATGGTAAGATATTCCCATACTTATGCAGGAATGGAAGGGGTTGAAGAAGACCGATAGGGTGTTGGTTGGAATATTTTTGTGTTTGGCATACCTGACATTCTTTAACATATTTTCGGACATCTTGGGACATTGCAGGTTAATAGAACGAGGCTGCCACACACGTGAGGTTCCTCGAACTCTGGAGTGATTGCCAAGGGGTGAAGCATAGAACTCGTCTAGCACGACTTTCTACAGGTTAGTGGATTTTGGGAATTTCTATTCTCCCTTTGAAATATACTAGTCCCTCATGCACAGAATGTCTTGCAAGTTTGTTACTTTGAACAAATTGGATAAATGTCATACCTTCCAAGTGGGAAGCGAAATAGGCGTGCAATGCTTCTACCCATGGAAGGGTTGGGCCGGTGAGAGCAGGAGGAGAGGGAGCTTGTATGCTTGATATGGCATCAGCGACCTGATTTTCCTTTCCCAGTTTATACATGATAATACCCCATCAATTTGGTAAGCCACTTGTGTTGTTCTGGCATTTGTATGGCTTGTGTCAACAAGTGTTTTAAGCTTTGTTGATCCGTGTAAATAATGAATTTTTGCCCTAAGAAATATTGCCTGAACTTTTTAATAGCTTCTATTACCGCAGATAACTCTCTCACGTATGCAAATTGAGCTTGAAGGCGTAGGGTAAGCTTCTTACTGAAGTAAGCAATCGGGTGATCTTTCTTGGGTAGGACCACACCGATAGCCATTCCCGAAGTGTCCGTAGTGAGCTCAAATAGGGATGAAAAATATGGGCAGTTGCATCATATTTTTCTTTAATGTAAGAAATGCTTCATTGGCTTTTGAATTCCAAATGAACCGTTGTGACTTGAGCAAATCGGTGAGGGGAGCTGCGAATGAAACATATTGGTGCACAAACCTTCGATAATACCCCGTAAGCCCCAAAAAACCCTAAAGGTTGAAACATTGGTAGGAGCGGACCAATCCATAATGGCTTGTATTTTTTTCGGGTCCACACTAACACCTTTTTGGGTAATTATATGCCTGAAATAATGAATTGAATCCACCACAAATACACATTTAGCAACTTTAGCATAAATTTGGTGTGAAGATAAAATCAAAAAAATCGCCATTAGTGAATCAGGTGTTCCACCCAAGTGCCATTGTAGATTAGAATATCGTTAAAAAAAACCAACATAACTTTCTGAAGGCAGGCTTAAACAAATCATTCATTGCTTATTAAAATGTGGAGGGTGCATTGGTGAGGCCAAATGGCATTACCACAAATTCAGTGTCTATCCACAGTTTAAAAAACAATTTTATGAATGTCCTTTAACACGAACTTTATTTGATGGTATCCTGATCTTAATTGAATTTTAGAGAAAAATAGCTGCACCATATAACTCATCTAATAATTCATCCACCATAGGAATCAAAAATTGATCCTTTACGGTCACCGCATTTAAGGCATGGTAATCCATACAAAACCTCCATATGCCATCTTTTTTTCGAACTAACAAAACAGGAGAGGAATATGGGCTATGGATGGGTCGAATAACTCCGCCCCTCAACATGTCTTGTATCAATTGGATCATTATGATTTTTTGGTAATGTGGGTATCAGTAAGGTTTAACATTTACAGGTTTCGAATCAGGGTTTAAGTGGATATGGTGGTCGTATGGACGGGGTGGTGGAAGTTGAGTAAGGGGTTGGAAGAGGCTGTCGAACTCTTCTAAGAGAGAAGTTAGTTCAGGATTAGTGTTTGGGATTTTTTGAGTAAGTAACATAGGTGAGGAATTTATGGGTTCATGTGTTATGGCATACAAGGACATGATCGCACCTATTTGTAACATTTGACTTAATTGCTCGTGGTAGTTTGGGAAAAGAGAGATTCTCCAAATAATTTAAAGGCTTTCCTTGATACTGAAATTCTATGCTTGGAATTGAGAAATCAGCGACAATTGGCCCAAGAGTACTTAACCATTAAATTCTGAGGACTAGATCTGCTCCCTGAATTGGTAACACTAGGAAGAAATGTTAAAGTTTTGGTTATGAAATCTTACTTTAACATCGTCGCATCTTCCTGGACATTTAATTGACTCACCATTTCCCACCATGACCGGAAAGCTTGGAATGGATAAGATCAATAGCTTTAGGATTGGGTAGAGTTTCAGGTGATGGGATTTTGGTTGAGAGTTGGGCTTTGGTAAGGTTTTGGGTTGAAAAAGGATCGGGCTCGATTATCCTTGAGTTTGGATTCAATAAGCTTGGCTTGCCCGATTGCTAGTGAGATGTTGGGCAGTTTCCATAGAGCAAGTTCGTGTTGAATTTCTAGTTTCAACCTGGAAATAAAACAATCTAAAATAGCATCAGAGGGTAGCCCATTAACGCGTCTCAAATTGAGCTTGAAATTCTTCAACCGAACCCTTTAAAAAGTGTCGCTCGATGATTATCATAGGAAGATGGCCCAAAACGCATGTCCAATGCTAGGACAAATGCTTGCCAAGTGGTAAATTGGTTGCTATGCGCTATCCACATATACCAACTTAAAGCTTAGCCTTGCATGTAAAAGGAAATCATACTCAAACTTTGATCCGAATGGATTTTATAATAATTAAAATATTGGTCAGCTTGAAATACCCAATCTAAAGGATTGGAGCCGTCGAACGAAGGGAGGTGCAATTCAGGTGGTTTTAGGGAGGATAAAGGATTATTGTGTTGTAGGTGCATGGTGGATAAGGGCGTAGAAGTGGAGTTGATATGAGATAAGGGTTGAGATGGGTTTATCAACGGTTCAGGGGTTTTCGAATTATCTTGAGGGTGGCTATGCTTTTCAACCATCATAGTTGTAAGCTTGGTGAGAGCATCTCGAATGGGGTGAATTAATGATAAGTTTTCTTGCATGGCTGGGAGTGCAGCGACTTTAGTATGAATTTCATCTCATTGCAATTGCAAAGTTTGGACTATTTCACTCAAGTTTGTTAACTGTTCTTCAACAAGTAATTTAGATTGGGTGGGTTTGGGTTGCAATTTTTTTGTTACTATCAATGAAAGCACCAAAATTGTTACAAAAATGATAAATTGTCCCTTTTCAAGCAAGGAACGAGGCTCTAGAAATGAAGATTTAAGAAGAGTGTTTGGTCAGATCAAAAAACTTGAGCCTTTTTTTCTTTCATTAATGGACTCTACTTTATATATATTACACAAGACCTCATTTTACTAAAAATAAACACCACTAAAAATGAAAATAACGACTAACACAAATGCATGACTCTAAAATTAAGTAACTAACACCCACGACTAATTGACTCCATAAAATAAGCAATAACCCACTAATAACCTATCGACTCAGGGAAAATGGTGCTTAGCACAAAAGTTTCAGACTCAATTTACAACTGATAATCTTGAGTCTAAGCTGGAGGTTGACTGCGTCTTTTAGGCTACCCTTGCAGTTCTTCTGGGTCGAAAAAGATGTGTCTCGGGCTGGGAGAGTTTGTTAGAGCCTGGACCGTATCAATATCTATATTACCTCAATAAACTATTTGATTCAGAATTAAGGTTTATGAAGGTTGCAACTCTATAGAGATTAAGATGTAAGCAACGTTGATAACACTATCATCACACATGAAGGGCTTCAAGTATTAGTTCCTTATTAAGCTCGCAATTTTGATAAGTTGATTTTCATCGATCACCAAGCATTTTATGAGTACCATTTCGTAACGATCGGATAATGGCACTCAAAACGTTAGTACCGTACCGGTTATAGATAGCAGTTGGTACTAGGTGGTACCAACCAACACTTGAAATACTGAAAATTTCTGAAAACTAAATTTGCAATCTTAAAAGTTAGGGACCAAATTGAAAAAAATAAACCCTAAAGACTACAACCAAACTATCTATTTCGTTCGCTCTTCACTGTCTTCTTCAATAAAAAAATCCACTACCTCTCTTCACAAACGCCTGTCACCGCCCTCCTAGTCTCCCATGCATGCCCACCTCCTCTAGGGATTGTTTATTATCGTTGGGACTGGGACCGCTCACTGGCTGCTACTCTCTATGCATGGCCTATGCGTCCACTGACTCCAATCAGTCAATCCCTAACTCCTCGGTGCAAAATCTTGATATAGAATCAAAATTCATTTGCATCTGGTTGAACTAACCTGACTCGATTTGCTATCTAACCCTACCCGACGTGCGACCCTCATTAAATTGGTTGCAATTTATCTAATTTTTTGTGTTTTAAGTTGTTTTTTTTCTGCTTTGGATTGCAATTACATCGTATTTTGGTTGTCATGTGTTTATTGTGAATCGTTTATAAAATATGCATTAGGCAATTTATTGAAAGTTGGAATTGATTGTGTGAATTTTGTGTAAATCAATAACATTTAGGCATTATGAATTCATGAAGAAATGAGATCAAAATAATATTGTGTTTGGATCATGGAAGAACATTTAGGCATTCTTAATTGTGTATAATTTAAGAATATATCACATTATTTGTTATTTTAATAATCATAAAAATGAGATCAAAATTAATTCATTAAATTGTAAATTTATTAATTAATTTATATGAAACATACAATTTACTAATTATTGTTTATATATAAAGGGTATTTAACATGTGACTAATCGTGTAAATATAAGATTTAATACATAATTAAATCATTTAGTATATGTAATTAAGCTAAGAAAATTAAATATTTGTATTTTTTATATTGTTCATTGTTGTCAATAGGAAATAATATTATAAATATCAATCATATCTTATGGTTAACAAATACACATTCGTCTTCTTATCTTATGGATAGTTATATATATAGTAGAAAATAGTATGAGAATTTATGAGAAATACTTATTACTCAACATAATGTAAAATTGTAAGTGTTTAAATCATTTTTGCAATACACGTAATCATAAAGAAAGATGTAAAATATAGTCTAGCTATAATCTGGATATGTAATTGAATGTTAAATTTTGCAGTTATGTAATGATATTATATGCAAAAATTGTATATTTAAATATGAATTTGTTAATTTAATTTTGACATAAATCTTCATTTATTTTTTTAGATAAATAGAGGAGAGTTTAATTACTCTTGATAATTCAACCGTGTTTGGAAGATTTGATGATACAGCTTGGGCTTATGTAAAATTGATTCCTGGAATGAGGAATCATATCACTTGTATGTATTGCAACAAGCATTTGAAAGGTGGGAGGATCATCATATTAAAGAAGCATTTAGTTAGGATCAAAGGTGAAGTATAGCCTTGTAAAAGAGTGAGTTAAGACATGAAATGATAAATGAAGACTTTACTTGAAGAGTATCAACATGAAAAAGTTAAAAGACAAAGGCTAAACTGTGAAATTGATTATGAAAGTACTTTTTTCAGTGGTCAGGATGATAGTGAGATGTTCAAGGCGGTAGTATTCCTACCCAACAAGAAGGGAATGTTGTGTTTGATGTGAGCAAAAGAAGAAGGCATATGTCTAATTTTTTTACCACGAACAACTTCTAGAGTTCAACCTTCATTTCATAGTACCTTATAATCTAAAGAAGAGGCTCTGAATGTGGATATGGCAATGGCTATATGGTGGTATGATTCGGATGTACCATTTAATGTCTCCCAATCTTATTATTACTAGCCTATGGTGGATGTTATCACATCTTGTAGTCAAGGATATAAGGCTCCTTCAATTAATGACTATAGATATAAACTTCTAAGTAGTTTTGTGTATGAAATAAAGAGTTATTTAGATGAAAGGAGAATGATTTAGGCAACTTATAAATGTTTAATCATGTGTGAAGGTTAGAAAAATAGAAGACATGCACTTGTTATCAAGTTTTTAGTTTATTCTACCAAGGGACAATGTTTTTGAAGTCTATTGATGCATCTAACCTTTTTAGAAATGTTAATGCTCTATTTTAGATATTTAATGAAGTTGTTAATGAAGTTGGGCCCTAAAAAATTGTTAAGTTCATTACTAACAATGATTATGCTTACAAAACATATGGAAAAAGATTGCAAAGTAGGTATAATTCTTTTTATTATACTCAATGTGCAGCACATTACATTATCCTGAAGTTGAAAAATATAAGAGATGTTAGATATTCTTCTATCATTAATGAGCATATTTTTCTATCATTGATGAGACTGTGTACAAAGTGAAGAAAGTGACCAAGTTTATCTATAATTGTGCATAGGTCCTAAATTTGATGGGGAAGGATTTTAATAATGGTAGGAATTTTTGTTGTCCTACTATCTTTTTTATCACTTTAGTGTTTTGTTCTGATGAAGAAGGAGTTGAGGCAAATATTTACAAGTAATAAATGGGTCGCACCATAGTATTCCACTTCTAATGTTGGAGTTAAGGACTTATAATTATACTTGAAGATCATGAATTTTGGTCTCAATGTTAATTTAGAATTTGAGTTTGTGAGCCTTTAGTGAGAGTACTTCATCTAATTGTAATGATGAGAAGGCAATAATGAGTTATTTTTATGATCCCATAAAGAGGGCGAAGGAAGCAATCAAGGTCAATCTAAAAAATAGGTCTTTTTATGCACATTTTATCTTGCAGTCATTAACAAAAGATGGGAAAGACAACTTGGTCAGGTTGTTAAAGCCCCCAAAATAATTCCAATTTTCCGAATTTCTTGTATTAGTCGTGGAACTAGGTCGAATCCCTAGAGAACTAAACAGTAACTTTTTAATTTTAAGTAAAATTAAATGGGGGGTTTTTTATTAAATAACTGATTAACTAAAATTAATACGAAAACAAATTAAATTAACTGAATTTAAAATTGAGAAAGTCAAGATTACCAAACTCTTATTCAAGGGAAAGATCTCATCTAATTGTAACATTAATCATTAGTTTAAAAAGAATATTTTCAAGATTCAAGCAATTAGTCTGAAAAATATTAGGATAGCCGTAATAAGTCTTAAATTTTCCTAAATTAATTGGTTCTAGCCCAGCATCCAAACCAAAACTTATCATCTATTGATTGGGTGTGATAGCATTCCATATCAAATAAATGATAGCAATAAGCTTCGTGAAAAAGACTAAAACCTAAATTAAATAATTGAGATAGATGCAATTATTCAACTTAGTTTTCTTGTTTTTCATAAGTTATATATGCAAATTCATAAATAACCTATTTGTTACTTATACCAATCTTTCATGACAATTACGGATCATTGAATTCCAAGATAGTAAGAATTAAATTGTCAGATTAATCGAATATTAATCATTCATGAAATATAAGAACTCAAACTAGAAATACTTGAATTAAAACGTGAATAAAAGCTTGGAACACAAAACCTCACAAGGTTACAAGTAAACTTTAAAATCTCCTTGAATCAAAATAATTGAGTTTAGTCACACATGACTTTTACTCTAATAACAAAAATAAAAGAAACATAAAGAATTGCGAAAAACGTAAGAAAAGAGAACCTTTTTTTTGTTGTGAGGAATATCCCTTTTATAGGGTTTTCTAATCTAATTCTAATCTAACTCTAACTTGTAAAGATGTCTGTCTAAAACAAATTCAAATTCATACATGATAAGGATAAGGTGAAGTCTTCCAATAAAACTCCAACTTTTCAAATGATCAAGTTTATTCATTGCAGCAATCTTTCCACTTTATCCAAAATTTTGTAATTATCATCAATAATATCCTAATTTGATACAATCTCTACTCTTCATCTCCTAAACCAAAACAAACATTAATTTTAATATTTAGGCACAAAAATAAATGCAAAACAAAGGAGATAATATCAAATAATACATCAAGAAGAGATCTTATCATATGCAGGCAAATATCCATTTAATAAAATCATTGGGGAATTTGAACCATTCCAAATATGTATTAATGAAATTCCATTGAAGTTTATCGCAAGCTTTAGAGAAATCAATTTTGATAGAACAACCTTTGATATGTCTTCCAATCCTATAATCTCTCATCAATTCTTGCATCAATATAATGTTATCAAAAATATTTTTGCTAGGTATGAATGCTCTTTGAGATTTATGAATAAACAAGTTTAGGTTCTCCTTAAGTCTACTTGCAAAAAGCTTTGAAATGACCTTATAAATGTTGTTGTAATAGGAGATTAGTCAAAAGTCATTAAGACAATTTACATTGGGAAGTTTAGGAATCAAACATATGTGAATAGCATTG
>JANZXP010000194.1:6847112-6890367 GCA_027576715.1 Erythroxylum flavicans
CAACTATTCAATTTAGTTTTCTTGTTTATTATAAGTTAAATATGGAAATTCATAAATAACCTATTTGCTACTTGTACTAATCCTTCATGATAATTACAGATCATTGAATTCCTGGATAGTGATAGAATAATCAATATTAAATTAAATTGTCAGATTAATCGAATATTAATCATTCATGAAATATGATAACTCAAAACAAGAAATACTTGAATTAAAATATGAATAAAGGTTTGGAATACAAGACCTCACAAGGTTACAATTAGAGTATTGAATCCCCTTAAATCAAAACGATTGAGTTTAGCCATACATGGCTTTCTCTCCAATAACAAAAATAGAAGAAAAAAAAGAATTATGAAAAACATAAGAAAAGAGAATCTTTTTCTGTTGTGAGGAACGTCCCTTTTATAGGGCTTTCTAATCTAATCCTAATCTAACTCTAACTTGTAAATATGTCTATCTAAAACAAATTTAAAATCAAACTCCTACATAATAGGGATAAAAGGAAGTTTTCTAGTTAAACTCCAACTCTTTAAGTGATCAACCTAATTATCCACTGCAACAATCTCTTCACCTTATCCAAGATTTGTCATTATGGTCAATAGAGTCCCAATTTGATGCAATCTCTACTCTTCATCTCCTCAAACAAAACAAAGATTAATTTTCATATTTAAGCACCAAAATAAATCTAAAACAAAGGAGATAATATCAAATAATATAGCAAGATAATATCTTATCAAATTCTCCCACATCGAACTCATGCTTATCCTCAAGCATACATCAATTCAATACATTAATCATCTTCACAACAACCTCTCATATGCTTTCATGTCATCCAGACATTTCCAAAAGCTAATTCACATTTAAGGGTTAAGATAAAATAACAATCGAGAGAATAAGCACTCATAGGACATTGTTAAAACATAACATCTCATCAATTCCATCAAAATCAATTGAACAAGACTTGACACCCTCACAAGGATTTCACTCGATATATTTAAAGTGTTTAGGGTTTATTAAGCTCTCAAATCAAAACATAGCAAGATATTTCCGTCAGCTTGCTCAAGAATCATATCTCCACCACTAAACAAAATGAACCTAATGTATAAATCAAAGGGACTTTACAATGGTTGTAATGTGGCTTAGGTAAGGTATGACAAGAAGAAGCTTTTTGGCTAAATAAATTGAAGGGAATCATACAAACTTATCCACACAAGTTTCAATCTTAAATCAAAGTTCACTTGATTCAAATAACATCTCTATCAATCAATTTTTCTTTTCTTTTTTTCTTTTTCTTCTTTTTTTGTTTTTCTTTTCAATAACAATATTAAAGAGAAGATTTTGTTTTATTTTGTTTTTGTTTTTGTTTTGTTTACTTCTCCTCCATTCTAAAAAAATTAAAAACAATGCAACTTGAATCATCTAATTTATTTTTCACGCGATTAGTCAAATTCCTATGCAAATAAGCTAATACAATTCCTTCAATTTAGGGGTTCAAAACTATTAAGGATATCAACAACAAAAAGGGTAAATTCAGCTTGTAGTAAGGTCATTATGCAAGAAAGAAAGGTTAAGGCTCAAACTGATTTTCTAAGGATAAAAACTGAGATAGTTTTGTTTACGTCAAAAAATGGTTATCCTAAGTGCCCTCATCATCTTTATACATAAATTTATCAAAATTTTGGTCTCAACATGTATTCAAAATCAGGTTCTAGCATAAATAAGCTATATTTGATGTGACACAACAAAAAGATATATATGAGCACATATGTGATGAATGCTTTTAGGCTCAAAGCTCATGTAGGTGTCAAAAATTGCATCAATTCTTGCACACTTTTCATTAAACAAAACCAATGAGATACTTGAAATAATTTAATGAAAACACTAATCATGCTTATCTCCCTCATGCATTAGATCTTAAACCAAAAATGTATCCTAACTTAGGGATTATTCATGAACAACAATCAGAAAATTATGAAGTTATCATGAGGAATAATTAAGATATGAATCAACATATCATGAGTCCAAGCAAAGTCACAAAGTTCATCAAAATGAAAACACTCGATTCCTCACACCTAAATCATAATTGTCCCTAATGTATACATAAGATACTCATAACTCAATAAAGATAATCAAAGAAAATGAATAATTGAGGACTTCCCTGAAGTGTGAGCATCGGAAACGATGTGTACTATAGTGTCGGAGGGCATAGAGGTACGACCACCATGAATTAAAATAGAGTATCCAAAATTTTCTCCATTTTTAAAATTTTGCATTCCAATCTATGCAGCCGAGAATGATAATCCTGTCAAATATGTGGAGCCAAAAAATATAAAGTTGGTCGAATGGTACTATGTTCTCGTTGTGTTGATGATGAACCTCTCTTGGTGCGATCGCGGCACTATCAAAAGGTTCCATCTCACAGGCTATATGCATATTGGTGTCAGTCGGATTAAACAAATTCAAATTAATAGCTAAATGAGTAATAAGAGAATCGAAACATAAATGTTTGTTTGAAAATAAAATAGTGTTAAATTGCATCGCCAACCTAGCTGCAATGAGTGAGTGTTTTGACATTGTTGAGTGTTCCTGTAGAGAGGAAATAACATATTAGGAAATAATAAATGCTAATAATAAAAGAAAAGAAAAAATTTGCTAGTTTTTAAATGAGATATTAGAGTATCAATCCTGAACACTAAATCGCATAAGGCAAGATCTCGCCTTATGAGATTTAGTAGTCTGGAATTTTAAGATCTTCATTCCAGAATACTAAATCACAAAGGGTGAGATCTCGCCTTATGAGATTTAGTAGTCTGGAATTTTTTTAGACCACATTTTTCATTTAAACTAATAAATTTATGTTTCAAAAATAAATAAATTTATCAAAGAAAAAACAAAATAAAATAAAACTATCATATTTTGGGTTGCCTCCCGAAAAGCGTAATTGTTTAACATTGTTATGCTCGACGAGGCCAATTCTTCTCGAACTTCTTTCATATGATGGAAGCCCCTAATCAATATTCACCACACTGGAAACCATCATCTCCTCATAGAATGGTTTCAGTCTATGTCCATTAATCTTTAAAATCTTTCTGGTCTCTAAACTTTTTATTTCCACTGCACCATGAGAAAAGATATTAGAAATAACAAATGGATCAAGCCATCTAGAACGTAACTTCCTTGGCATAGGCTTTAATCGAGAATAATACAATATCACTTTCTGTCCCACCTCAAATTGTTTCCTCAAGATCATATTATCGTGGAACAACTTGGTTTTCTCTCTGTAAATTTTTGAATTTTCGTAAGCATCCAACCTTATTTCCTCTATCTCTTATAGTTGAAACTTCCTTTCCTTTCCAGCTTTCACCAAATCCATGTTGCAATGTTACACCGCCAATAGGCTCTATGTTTAATTTCCACCGATAAATGGCAAGCTACCGAAAACTAATCGATAAGGAGACATTCCTATCAGTGTCTTGTAAATTGTACAGCATGCCCAAAAAACATCATCCATTCATAAACTCTAATCCTTTCGACTAGGATTCATAGTGTTTTCTAAGATGGATTTCACCTCTCTATTCGATACTTCTACTTGTCCAGTCGTTTGTGGATGGTAGGTGATGACTACTCGATAATGAACTTCATACTTTCTAAATAGCGTTGCCACAACTTTATTGTAAAAATGACTTCCTTGATCATTAATGATGGTACGTGGAATTCCAAGTGTATGAAAAATGTTAACTTCACTACAACAATTGCAGAATTGTCAGTTCTAGTGGCTTTTGCTATACCACCCATTTGGAAATGTAATCAACAGCCAAGAGTAGGTAAGAAAAATCCAAAAGATGAAAGGAAAGGCCCCATAAAATCAAAACCCTGACATCAAATATTTCAACTATAAGAATTGGAGTTTGAGGCATTTCATTTCGATGAGATAACATACCTGTCTTTTGACATCTGTCACAACTTTTGCAGAACACATAAGCATCTTTAAATAAAGTCTCCCAATATAATCCATTATTTAAAACTTTATTAGCAGTTCTTTTAAGGCCAAAGTCACCACCATATGCATATTTGTGTCAAAAAGCTAAGACAGAATTTTGTTCATTTTCTGGCACACAATGCCTTATAATTGGATCAGAGTATAACTTTCATAAGAACGGTTCATCCCACACATAATATTTTTCCTAATTTCTTATCTTTTCCTTCCTATACTTACTAATGTAATAAGGTAAAGTTCCAGTAGCTAAATAGTTAACCAAGTCAGCATACTATGGACCATTCTTTTAGTTTGGAACAACTGTTCATCAAGAAAAGTCTCGAAAATAGGTAAAATATTTTCATCTTTTACTAACCTGCTCAAATGATCTGCTGTTAAATTTTTCACACCTTTTCATTCCTTTATTGTCAAATCAAACTCTTGAAGTAGCCATCATATCAGCCTCGGTTTGGACTCCTTTTTCAGAAGATATTTCAATACTTCATGATCAGAGTAAACAATAACTTGAGAGCCAAGCAGATAAGATCTAAATTTATCTAAAGCAAAAGCAATTCCTAAAAACTCTTTCTCAGTTGTAGAATAATTGCACTGTGCAACATCCAATGTTCTAGAAGCATAGAAGATAACGTGATTTCTTGTCTCAATCTTTTGGCCTAAAACTGCTGCCACTCCATAGTTGTTAGCATCGCATATGATCTCAAATAGGGGATCCCAATTTGATGGCTGAATAATAGGCGTACTTGTTAGTGGTGCCTTGAGTTTGTCAAAAGTTTCCTTGTAGTCCTTCCCAAAGTCAAACGGAACGTCTTTTTGTAGCAACTTTGATAAAGGTATTACAGTCTTGGCTTTAATGAACCTGTGGTAAAATCCTACACGTCCAAGAAAAGATTGAACTTCCCTAATGTTTGTAGGGTAAGGTAAATTCATAATTAAACTCAATTTAGCTTTATCAACTTCTATGCCCCTAGATGAAATCACATGTCCTAAAACAATGCCTTGATCTACCATAAAGTGAAAATTTTCATAATTTAAGACCAAATTTGTCTCAATGCATCATATAAGGACTTTAGATAAATGATTTAAACAATCATCAAATGAATCTCCATAAACAGTGAAATCATCCGTGAATACTTCAATGTAATTCTCAATATACTCAGAAAATATACTCATCATGCATATTTGGAACGTACCTGGAGCATTACAGAGACCGAATGGCATTCGCCTAAAAGCATATGTTCCAAAAGGACACATGAATGTAGTCTTTTATTGATCCTCTTGAGCGATTGCTATTTGATAGTAACCTAAAAAAATCATCCGAAAAGCATAAACATGATTTACTAGCAAGTCTTTCTAACATTTGATCCATAAAAGGTAACAGAAAATGGTCCTTTCTAGTAGCTAAAATTAAGCTTTCTAAAGTTTATACACATTTGCCACCCATTTTGTACCCTCATTGGTACCAATTGACCATTCTGGTTTTGTATCACTCTCATACCAGTTTTTGTGGGCACAACATACACTGGACTTACCTATTCGTTATTTAAGATTGGATAAATTATACCTGCATCTAAAAGTTTTAAAATTTCTTTAATTACCACATCTTTCATTATTGGATTAAGTCTTCTTTGGGGTTCCCGTTTTGGTTTAACATTCTTGTCTAAAAGAATCCTGTGCATATAAATCTCCAAGCTGATTCCTTTTATATCCGCTAAAGTCCATCCAATTGCAGTTTTGTATTATAGTTATGTCACCAATTTTTCTCTTGCCCTTCAGTTAACCTTTTTGAAATAATCGCTGGTAATGACTCTCCATCACCCAAATAGACATATTTAAGGTGATCAGGTAGGGCTTTCAAATTGATCTTCAAAGACTGCAAAATAGAAGGTAGCATTTTCTTATGATTTATAGTAAGTTCAGCATTTAAAGTTTTTGAATCTATTTACATTGCTAATAATGATTCTGCAACTTCACAAGTTTCATCAATTTGCTAATTCACTTCTGATTTGGCATTAAACTCCAACTCATCTTCAATATTTTCTTCATTAAACACATTCTGCACAAATGAATCCAAAATATTCATATGATAGACAGATTGAAGATCATTAAGGTATTTTATTGCTTTGAAAATATTAAACTTTACTATCTCTCTATCAAACTCTATAAAAAGAGTGCCCTCATCCATATCAATTTTTGTCTTGGCCATCTTCATAAACAGCCTACCCAATAGAGTCGAAGCTGAATGTTCCACACTATCTCCATCCATTTTCAAGATGTAAAAATCCACTGAAAATACCAAACTATTAACTTGGACTGAAACATCCTCAATAACTCTAATAGAACGCACATATGAACCATCAACTAGTTGGATTATCATATTAGTTTCTTGCAAAGAATTTATATTTAAAGCTTGATAAATTTAGTATGGCATGACATTAATAGATGCACCTAAGTCTAGCGTGGCCCCCTCAATTTTTTTATTACCAACAACACACGGAAGTGTAAACATACCTGAATCTTTACATTATTTCGATAATTTCCTATTTATCACAACTGATACATTCTTACCCAAAATTATTCTCTCCTTGTCCTTCAGCTTTCTTTTATTTGTGCACAGCTCCTTCAAGAATTTTGCATATTTCAAAACTTGCTTGATGGCTTCAAGAAGTGGTATTGATTTCAACCTTTTAAAAGGTTTCTAGGATCTCTCTTTCATGCTCATCTTCTTTTGGTTTAGCCAACCTGCTAAGAAAAGGAGGTAAACGTGCATTAATTGATATTAATGAAGATGAATCATTTTTCACCTTTGATGATTCTTGAGTTGGAAGTTCTTCCTTCTTTTATCCATCATCGTGCTTTTTTACCTCCATTGGCAAAAAAGTTCCAGATTGAATTTCCTTACTACTTCTCAAAGTCATTGCACTCACATTCTCCTTAGGATTCACCACCGTTTGGGAAGGTAATTTTCCCAATTCTTGATCTTCCAATTTACTGAGGTGGCTAATTGAGTGATTTGATTTCTTAAGTTTTGAAGGCTTGCCCTTATTTCCTGTTGAAATTGTTGAGTATTATTAGCAAGTGCCTTAACAATTTCATCTAAAAACATACCTAAATTTGAAGATTGAGGTTGAGCATATGTAAGAGCTTGAGGTTATTTTAAAATGTGAGGTTGACATCATTGTTGGCTTCTTTGATTTCAATAACTCAAATTTGGATGATCCCTCTTTCTTAGATTATAGTAATTAGAATAAGGGTCATATTTTTGTTGAGGTTGGCTAGGAAAGCCCCCTATTCAATTAGCTTATTGAAGAGAGTCTTGTTGTAATGTAGGGCACATATTCGTAAGATGTCTAGAGAATGAGCATATTCTGCACACTCTTGCCAATTGCAATTTCCCTACACTCATTTGATGAACTAGAACAGTTAAATCAGAAATTTTATCCTCAAGGTGCGTGTTACTTATCCCATTCACACGCTTAATAACTCCATCCATCCTTGTCCCAAATTTTTGAGAATTTTCAACCATAATTGATATCAACTGTCTGGTCGCCTCAGGTGTTTTGGTTACCAGAGCTCCTTCACTAGTTGCATCGACCATACTTAGATCCATTGGCAATAGTCCTTTATAGAAGTATTGAATCAGAAGTTGATCGGGAATTTGATGATGTGGATAGCTGGCACATAGATCCTTAAACCTTTCCTAATATTCATATAATGTTTCTCCTATAATTTGTCTTATCCCACATATCTCCTTTATGATATTCACTGCTCTTGATGTAGGAAAGAACTTCTTCAGAAACATTCTTTTCATCTCGTTTCATGTTGTTACTAAGCCAGGTGGAAGATAATATAGCCAATCTTTTGCCTTATCTTTCAATAAGAATGGAAAGGCCCTGAGATTAATTTATTCTTCTGTAACCCCTTGTGGTTTCATTCCATAATAGATAATATGAAATTCTTTCAGGTGTTTATGCGGATCTTCACTTGCAAAAGCACGAAAAATAGACAGTAAGTGAATCAAACCATATTTCAATTTGAAATCTACCTCAACATCTGGAAATTGAATGCATAAAGGTTGTTGATTCAAATTCGGTGATGCTAACTCCCTCAATTCATTGACGCTAAGCGTGAGGGAATGTATACGTTTAGTAATTTTTCCGCCAACCATAATAAAAGATCCTTCTAGGGTTAAGATTTGCCATCTTTTCGTTCGCTTCTTGAAAATTAAAGTCTTCACCAATTATTAGATCTACTTCAACTTTCACATCTGAAGGTGAATGACCACTTCCTTGCTTAGTCTATTTTCTCAACAACATGCTATCTTCTCAATTTCTAGATTATATTGCAATTTATCTATCTGAGAAGCATGAGTCATACAAGACAAGAGGTTAGTAATAACTATAAAAATAAAAACACAAAGAAATTAAGAAACTTGAAATAGTTCCCTAACAACAGCTCCAAATTTTGGTCGGGTTATCGAAGCTCCCAAAATAATTCTAATTCTCCAAACTTCTTGTAATAGTCGTGGAACCAGGTCAAATCCCTGGAGAACTAAACAGTAACTTCTTAATTTCAAGTAAAATTAAATGACGGTTTTTGATTAAATAACTGATTAACTAAAATTAATACAAAAAATTAAATTAACTGAATTTAAAATTGAGAAAATCAAGATTACTAAGCTCCAATTCAAGGGAAAGGTCTCATCTAATTGTAACATTGATCATTGGTTTAAAGAGAATTTTTCACGATTCAAGCAGCTAGTCAAAAATATATTAGGATAGCTGTAATAAGTTTCAAATTTTCCTAAATTAATTGGTTCAAACCCAGCATCTAAACCAAAACTTATTATCTATTAACTGGGTTTGATAGCATTCCATATCAAATAAATGATAGCAATAAACTCCGTGAAAAATATTAAACCCTAAATTAAATAATTGAGATGGCTGTAACTATTCAATTTAGTTTTCTTATTTATCATAAGTTAAATATGGAAATTAATAAATAATCTATTTTCTACTTATACCAATCCTTCATGACAATTATGGATTATTGAATTCCTGAATAGCGATAGAATAATCAATATTAAATTAAATTATCAGATTAATCGAATATTAATCATTTATAAAATATGAGAACTCAAAACAAGAAATACTTGAATTAAAACGTAAATAAAAGTTTGGAACACAAAACCTCACAAGGTTATAATTAGAGTATTGAATCCCCTTGAATCAGAATGATTGAGTTTAGCCACACATGACTTTCGCTTCAATAACAAAAATAGAAGAAAGATAAAGAATTGCAAAAATCATAAGAAGAGAGAGCCTTTTTTCTGTTGTGAGGAACGTCCCTTTATAGGGTATTCTAATCTAATCCTAATCTAACTCTAACTTGTAAAGATATATAGCTAAAACAAATTCAAAATCAAACTCCTACATTATAGAGATAAGAGGAAGATTCCCAGTTAAACTCCAACTCTTCAAGTAATCAACCTTATCCACTGCAGCAATCTCTTTACTTTATCCGAGATTTGTCATTATCATCAATAGAGTTCCAATTTGATGCAATCTCTACTCTTCATCTCCTAAAACAAAACAAACATTAATTTTCATATTTAAGCACCAAAATAAATCTAAAATAAAGGAGATAATATCAAATAATATAGCAAGATAATATCTTATCACAACTTTACTCTTCTTTATTTGCAATTTGGGTATTTTTGAATCTTAGTGTTTATTTTAGACCAAATTTTACACACAAAAAAAGTTGAAGTTAATTGGGGAATGATATTAACTATTACAACAATTGTTGTTCATAAGATGACGTAAGATCTCTTGAGCTCACAAATGGAGGTTTATAAGGATGATTTTGGTGATTTTGGGATGCTTATTACTATTCGTTAAAGAGATAAGCTTAATCCAAATATATATATTTTTCACCTTTGTTATTTATTAGAAATTAATAGTCATTTTTTTTGTTTATAAGATTTTTTTTTTCAACTGCTTTGGTGAGACTAACTTAAGAGTGGTGTTCCAAAATTGTAAAGATCTGCAATTTGAATTCTAAGTTAATACATGAGTGCAACAGGGTATGAAAGGAATTTGAGCATATTTGAATTCATTCATTCTAAGAAAAGGAATAAATTGGAACCCAAAATATTGAACGACTTGGTCTTTGTTCAATATAACTTAAAGTTTCAAGAAAAGTACGTTATTATCATTGTTATGTTGAATACATTTTTATAATTTTTAATTATTTTATTTTATTTGTTTAGCAAGACTTTTAATAGAATAAGTAGTTATGCAAATCCAATTTACTTTGATCATATCAATCTTTTAGAGGATTGAGTTTTTGAGAAACCGCGTTTGATATATGAGAGTGACTTGGAAGATAATCTTAGATGGAAAAATATTAACATGTCATTTGATGCAATGAATTTGAATGACAGTGATGATGAGACTCTTCTTAATAATAAGAATTTTTAGGGATGGCAATTCTGGCCCGGCCCAGCCCGGCACTTTTTGTGCCCCGGTTGGACAAGCCACGGGCCAACTATGGTCGACTTACGCGGGCCGCAGGCCGCCCATTTTTTCGAAACGACGTTGTTTTGATTTTTTTAAAAAAAATAAATAGGCGGGGCCAGGCCACGGGTTGGGCCATCTCGGCCCGCAAGGGCCACCATGGGAAAATTCGGGCCGACCCGGGGTCAGGTACCAAATGAGAATTAAGATTAATGTCATTTGAACGGATATCTAATTGAATTAAGTTTCTGATTTTTATTTCTCCTCTTCTTTTAATTTCACTTATATTTGATAAATATTTTAAATTCTATATATGCAATATAAATATAATTTTAGATATTTTTGTTTCAAGTTTCACTTCTAGTTAGTTATTTCCTCAACATGAATTCTTGTTGTAAATTATAATACTTAAAAAGTTATAAATATTTATTATTTTTATTTGATATTTTGGTATAATATTATTCATTATATGATAAAATTGTAACATTTTTAGTACATTGTATTGTCATTAATTTTATATTTGTATAATTTTCATATTATTTACATGTGTAAAAGGTAATAATAACAAAAATTAATAAATTATTGTTATTTCAATTTTTTATTATTATAATATTTGAGACAGAATTAATATAAAATTATAAATTATATAATACAATATATTGAATGAATATTTTGCAATTTTAAAACAATAAGAAGTAATTTATAAATTTAAAAAAACTGAAATAGTACTAATATAGTATCGTATCATAACCAAATCCGATAGAGTATTCGTAACATTAGTCACAAGCCTTAAACAATCCAGATATACAAAACACGATTATGTTTGAATATATTAGTATTACAGTTGCAGATCAAAAGTGATATCTTGACCATTCTATGCACAAGAGACTGGAAGCATAAGCATTAAATTGCCGTGCAAGTATTTGTCCCAACATAGCGTTGGATAATGTCACTTCACAAGTTTGCAGTTGCACACTCTCTGTCACCATCATCACAGGAGACCGCCTGTGTTGCCGTGAGAAATTGTCTCCGAGAGCAACTCAGCGGCAGCCTAAGTCGAATTATCAGTCACTATTAAATGCAATATGTTAAAACTTTTGTATTTTCCATGAGATGAATCAGGGAAGGATAACCAAATATCAGCCAACATATAATGGAAGTAAATAGGCGAAAACCACTAAAATTGATGGGTTATTTTAAGCCATTAGTTCTCTAGAAAACAGCCAGTTGAGCATAGAGCATGTAAAAAAGATTAAGACAACAAGACCTCGTCCAAGGCCAGTCCTCGCTAGACAATAGAAGCAATTGCATTCTCAGTTCTGGTTTTGAATCTCTGGAAGCTAATGAAGATTATCGAAACAACTAAAAAGTTGGGAAGTTACTTAGTTCTGGCCTGAAGCTACTTGGGGGGAAAAAAAACTCAAATTGAGGTCTAAAGAGGAAGTGAAACTTCAATTTTGTCCCATGATTGGATGGCATCTCCTCTCAGCATCTTCTTCATCTTCTCAACAACCTCCTTAGCCTCCTCCACTCTCGACATCTCAACCAGACCACGAACAAGACCCTCCATTGCCCCAAACGGAGGCACCCACTTTCTCTTTACAATCTCCTTGGACACATCCAACGCCAAACCAAACTCTCCCTCCTTAACCATGTTCCAAAACAACGTATTGTAAGTAAATGAGCATGGTGAAGCATAGCCATCACTCACCATTCTCTCCACAACCTTCATTGCCGATGCAAAATCACCCAAACTAGAATACCCGTCAATTATATAATTATAAGTGGCTGAATTCGGCTTCACCCCTTTTGAAACCATCTCATCAAGCAGTTTCTTGGCTCTAACACATTCCTTGTCCTTGCACAGTCTCAGAATCCTAAAATTATAAGTAGTCAAATTAGACTCCATCCCCTTGTTCAAAACCTTCTTCACAACCGCGTCAAACTCACTCTTATTGCCATTCTTCAAATAAGCCCCTAACAGAATATTGTACGAATCAATATTAGGCAAAACACTGCCATCCTTCTCCATTTTTTCAATCCAACCTCGTGCACATTCAATCTTCTTCTCCTTAACAAAAGCCTTCAAAATCAAATTATTCGAGACGACACCTGGCACAACCCCGAGTGTCTTAGGCATTGTATCGAACAGTTGGTGAACTTTATCAAACATCCCATTATTGACGTAAGCGCTAAGAATTGCGCAGAGGGATTTTTCAGACAGGTCAAATAAATTCATCTGGGAATAACGGGTGAGAGTCTGAGCTGCTTGGTCGACCATGCCAGTGCTGGAGTAGAGCATAACGAGGCGTAGCCAGAAACCTTCTGATTTAACAAAAGGGCAATCTTTTTGCAACGATTGGAGAAGATCATCGACGAGATCGGCGCGGTTAGCTCTGGCGAGCTTCCGAATGGAGAGGTGGAAGATAGGGCGGTGGCGAATGAAGGTAGGGTAGTGGGCGGATTGGCGGAAGATTTCGGCCAACTTTTCGGGGTTGGATTCAGAGCGGATTGCGGATTTGAGAGCGCGAAAAGAAGGGAAAGGGGTGGTGGTTTGGGTAGAGAGAGATTTGGCGAATAGGGATTGAGAGATTAAAGACAAGAGAGCGTGATCGTTCTTGAAAATGAACGACGAAGCCATTGAGTCAAACAGAAGGGAACTCTGCTTTTGTGTTCTTCGGAGGGAGAAGGGTTTAAGCTATTAGAACCTATCAAAATTAACCTTAATCCTTTTTTTTAATAAAAGGTAAATATTCTTGACAGATCCCATCGGGTGCTCATAATCTGAAGTAAAAAGATTCGAACCTTTGCATGCCGGTACCAAAAACCGATGCCTTGCCACTTGGTTCCATACGGCTTGTTTTGGACGATTGAACGGACAGAAGGGGAAAGGAAAAGCAAGGCTTGAAGAACCAGCCGAAGAAAAACAATTCGGGTGACTAACCCCTAGAAAGGACCAAACTAAGCAAGAGTGTGCATCATATTATAACAAATTTAAATCAAGTTGGCAAGTATGAGATGGAATACTTAAGTCTTCAGTTGAGATTGCTTCGATTTAGTTAGTATAAATTCCACCGTGAGGTCATTTTGTGGCTATTGTATGCTTGTGCTTATAGAGAAATATGTACATCCTGATCTGATCTTAAATGATTATTGATTTCTATTGTGGTGTGCAAGCAATAGACCTAAAGATTCTTCGATGTTCCTCTCTTTCTAGATGCCTGAAACAAGATAAGCTAGAGTTGTGAGTATTAACCATACGTCACCTTCTTAGGGTATCTTATGTTGAATACTCCATTCTATGATATCATACCAGATTAAAGGGGTTGTGAATTCCACATTTTTCATGATGAATTTCCAAATTTGATTCAAGTAGGTTCAGGAAAAGAAGAGATGATTATGAGATTCAGCATTGTTCTTACAAAAGGAACACCAGTTAGGAATGTATAGGCAACTACCAATTCTGTCCAAGGTGGCAAGTTTAGTTTTGAAAGCTTGCCAAAGTAGGTAAGCAAGTGTAGGACTAAAGTTCTTAGTCCAGACCATATGAAACTAATGTACTTGGGTATAATCCACCATATATATGCTTATAGCTAAAGAAGTGGATAATTGACCAGAATGTGTTAGCCTCCACAAAATCCTGTCAGTTTGTCTGGCAAAAGTGAGGTTACTGAGAAGTGAGGAAATGCTTAGGGGAGGATTTATGTTTAGGAGTTGTCAATAAATGGTTAAACCGTGAGCCACATTAACATCTACAGAAATGAATCCTTTGAGCATACAAAATTGAGGTAGATTTTAGGGTATAGTTTGATTGAGCCATCAATCAAACCAAAACTTTAAGAGTTTCCCCATTACCCAGTTGATAATTGCCGTGAGTTCTGATCTTGTCTCTGATCTTACCTACACATTTGATCAAAGTAGAAGTATTCATGGGAATTTTGAAGCACCAGATGGATTTCTCTTTGATGTAATAGGCATTGACAAGCATGGTTTGATTCAACAATATAGAAGTGATGAGAACAAGTCCTCCTTCCCTGCGAGGTGAACATATATCTGTCCATTTAATTTGTCAGCTTTAGTATCATGTTGCATTCTGACCATAAGAAGTTCTCGAAAATTCTGTTGATCTACTTGTGATTTTAGCTGGGAATTACAAGATGGGATCCCCAATAAACTGCCATGGAAGAGAGAACATAATTAATTAATTGAGCTCTGCCAGTAATGGACCGTTCTCTATGACTCCAGCTTCTAATTCGATTGAGAATTTTATCAATGAGGCATTTGAAGTTCTCTCCATTATAATTTCTTCAATCGATCTAAATAATTTTAAAAAAAACGTAATTAATTGAAGTTCTTTTCAAAATTAGAATCAATTCTATTAATTAATCTTATAAATTAATATTTTGAAAAGATTTCACCTAATTTCATTTTAAAATCATAGCCTAAAAATTCTTTAGTGTTTTTGTTTTGTTAACAATAATAAGAATGCGCTTATGCAATTTTATAATTAAAAATATGTTCTTGATTTAAGAAATATGATAATGACATGATTAAGGTTGTCAAAACTTAAACATATCGTTCTCTTTTCTTGCCTACTATTCTCTAAATTTTGATATTTTGAGTAGGATAAATTACATTTGAAATCAAGAATTTTACTTAATTTTGTAATACTAGTCATAACTACTAAAAATAGTAATATAAAGCAAACCTTTAATTTATTACCAAATTATCCTACCGTTAACCCTCTAGTTAACATGCCATATTAGCAAAACTTATTGACAACTAAGTTTTCATATAAAAAAAGAATTATATGTTAGTAATTTTTTAAAAAATAAATTAAAATACTTATTACACCATTTTTCCAACAACACTAACCTAGAGGCAATGAAAGCGTAAACTTTGTATATAATACTCTGCCTAGCCTTGGCTAACTTGTCCATCTATTTCCAAATAGTCTACAACACTTTCTGCCATAAGATTTAATAAATAACACAACCAAACAAGTTCCTTTTCAAATTTATAATCAAAATTGTAAAACCAGTAAGTACTTACTCTATAATTAGATATGATAAGGTAGAGACCTTTTTATACCTGTCATCCCTACATTTGAAAGGCATCAACTCCTCGTAGCAACAGTGATTAGGGAAAATGACTATGGCCTTAAACTAAGGCAAAATTTTCATATTAAAAGAAGTTGGCGCTTAATTGGTCCAAACTCGTGTAATAATTGATGTTAATGTGGCAAAAATATCAATATTGAACCATAGGAGGTTTCAATCCATGTTTTGATGATAACACAACATAGGTATTACTATTTATCCTTTAATATCTTAAAGGAATGTGAAGTTAAGAAAAAATTTGGAGATAAAATATATTCAAGTCTGAAAGAAGACCAAAATTGAAAAAGATCATGGCATAATAATAAATTTATTTGTAATCTTTCTTGTATCTCCTACATGGTTATTTTGACATTTTAGGGGCTCTTCATTTACAAGCATATAATGTTATAAACTCAATACGTAAGTATTTTCTTTTATCAAAAGGAATCAAGGTTTTAATTTTAAAGAAAACCAAATTGTTCTTTAACATACTCATTGGAAAACTTTTGAAATATTTTTAAATTAGGTTTTTATCAAATAAGTGAAGATCTTTGAAAGGAATTGAACACTTTAAAATTTTATACATATTGGTTGACCAATATGTAGGTTTGGTTGACCAATATAGTGATCTTGGAGATATTGGTTCACCAATGTTAACGTAATGTGTCATAAGTTATGAAAAATTACATACCATAAGATTTTATGTGACTTTGGTTGATATATTAGCCATTCAATATGCTAGATTAGTCAACCAATGTCGTTTTTTATGTTTAATGGTACTTTGGAGCTAGTTTGGGTATAAATACTTGTAATTTTTGTTGTTGAACATCTTTGTGACATTTAGGAGTTACAATAGCACATTTACAAGAGCTTTAAGCATTTACAGATTTGCATTCATTGTTTTCAAAGTGATTGAGAGCCTTTGACCATAAAACTGATCAAGTAAGGTTTATTTAAGTTAAAAACATCAGTTATGGTTTGCTTTCTTATATTTCGGGTATGTTGAGAAGTTTTGAGGCTTCTTTTCACTCTTTAAGAAAGATTATGCAAGAGTTCCTCTTTACCTATTTAAAAGAAGAGATTAGTGGAATCTTAATAGAGAATTGGAGAGTGGACAGGGCTAAAGTTTGTTTATTGATCCACTACAAAATCATCTTACAATCTCTCTTTTTAGTACTTTTATTTTTCGTTTGATTGATTGATTGAGCGTATTTAAATTCCCATTACATTTCATATTCAATTTGAAATCTTTTAAGGGTTTTTATCAAGTTTCAAAAATTTTCTTAAAATTCATTAACATCTAGTTAACTCTCCTCTTGAATGCTAGTAGATAATAATAAGAGTTACAGGTCTTTTTCATTGTAATTTTAAATAAAAATTTAAGAAAAGATCTTCATGTAATATCTAAATGCGTCTACAACTTCATTTATCCAATATGACCAAAATATTAGTCAGACTCCTTTATTAATGAAAATTATTACCTTTATATAGGAAATTAGAATGAAATTCTTCATGATGGACGAAATTTTAACTTGTAATAAATTGTTTCAAGTAGTTTATTCATTTATACTAAATTTATAGATGATAGAAAAGCTTCCAAACTAAAAGAAGAATGTGATCCTCAAGATAAGAGACTAATATAAAATGACATAAAATTTGGAATACTTTAGAAGTTATGCATAAGGGAATTTAGAAGTTATGCATGAGGGAATAAATTAAGTAAAGGAGAGGAAAGAGAGCATGGTAATACATAAATATAAATTGTTTCAAATGAAGCATGATAAAAGCATATCTAGCATGTTCACTAGATTTATTAATATTATCAATGCTTTCAAAGGCTTATACAAGATATATAATAATGTTAAAATTTTACTTTGGTCTCTTCCAAATTATTGGGAAGCTAAGGTGACGGTAATCCAAGGAGTAAAAACGTAAATTTATTACCACTAGAGAAAATTATTATATCACTTTTCACCTATGAAATAAGACTCATGTAAACTCAACAAGAAAAAGACAATAGGTCTAAGAAAAAACTTCGCTTTCACAGCCTCAAAAGAGGAATTAAATGAAGAAAAAAAGAAATTAACTAAACAGTGCCCTTATCACTAGAAAATTTAAGAAGTTTTTAAGTAGAAAGAGCTTCTTAAACATAAAGGATTTCAAGGGTAGTAAGATAAATTCAAAACTCAGATTAAATAACATTAATTTTTTTGAACGAGGATACTTAAAAACATGAAGTCTCAATTCCCTCTCCTTAAGGACAGTGATAAATATGAAAAAAAAATTAAAAGGAGAATAGAGACAAAAACAAAAGGAAGGCATTTAAAGCCTTTATTTAAATTGATAATGATTTTGAAAGTGGCATTTATAAAGAGAAATAGCTCGCTTGTGCTTTATAATTAAAGATGATGATAAAGTACTCTCTAACTAAATCTTATAAGAAAGATAGTGATATTAAATTGTCATATGAACTAGCTAAAAGCATTGAAATAATGATTATGAAAAGTAAGAAGCTAATTCTAAACTCAAAGAGGCTCAACTGTATCTAAATGCATGTATAAATGAAAATAAAGAGATGAAGATTGAGTTAAATAACATCAAAGCTTCTATGAGTGTGGCCATTATTGATAACCATAACTTAGAAACATTAAAGTATGAGAATGAAGCATTAAAAAGGATCACAATGCTATAAAAGACTCATTGTCTAAATTCACTAACGGAAGTGGGAAACTTGAAAGCATGTTAAGTCTTTAAAAACATTCAAATAATAAGCATGGGATTGGATATAACTATAGAATTTTATTTAATACCAAAACTACTTTTGCTAATGGAAAGAATTTGTATAGTGAAGAACTCTTGCTTAGATGACAAATAATCATAGAGCCTCTAAATCTAAGCATAAACATAAATAATATCACTTGCTACATCCACTAGGCTTTACTTTAAATGCAAGCCCTATGCTTTCATATATGGCTCTCAACTAAGGCCTAGAAATTAACATTCTCAAGGCAAAAATAGGCATAATTTATATATAAAGACATATGATAATATGTAATCTCACTCACACTATTTTAGGCCTTTACATCAATCTAGAAGTAATCATCAATCTTCTACTTATAATAAGCTTCATACTAAGCATAATGTCATGATACATGTTTACATTCCTTATAAGCATTAACATAATTAAAGAAACATGTCTCATATGTGCAATTATACTAGGCTTTTCCACTACCTAAATGAACTCTTGACACTTTTAATATCTAAATGAGGTATTCTTACTATTTATATATATGTAGAAGAATAAGGAATGCATTTCTGCATCAAAACCTTAAGTTTCATTATTGTAGCACAAACTCATATAATTTATATAACATGGTATATCACTCTTCTGGTAAATGTGGGCACATTAACAAATTTTGTTTCACAAAATAAAGTTTCAAGTGTAAACCTTATAAAAGTATATTGAAAAAAAAAAGCAATGACTAATAATTAAGGGCCCAAGTTTATTTTAGGTACCTAAAACATATTGATTGCCTTATTTATAGGTATCTTACAAAATAAGAGAAAATGGTATATGGATGGTGGATACTCAAGGCATACGACCAATGATGCATCCCAATTTACAACTCTTAGAGACAAAAGGATGGATGATTTTATCATTTTTAGAGATAATACCAAGGTTAAGATAATTAGCATTAGCAAAGTTAGTAAGGAAGATCACATTATTATTGATAACGTGCTTTTAGTTTATGGTTAAAACAAAACTTGTTAATTGTGAGCCAACTATGTAACAAAGATTACACAATATGTTTGAAGACAAATCATGCAATATATATAGAGTAATTGATAATAACATTGCATTTCTGGGCAAAAGAGAAGAAAATATATATGTAATTGATCTTGATAATTTCTTTAACCAAAATATGAAGTATGCAATGTCTATTAATAAAGATGAATATATTTAGGATAAAAGAATTGGACATATAAACATATACCTTATCTCCAACTTTAACTCTAAGCAACTTATAAATAGACCACCAAGGATCAAATTCAGGAAAGATAAGGTGCATGAAGTATGCTAAATAGGAAAACAATATAAGAGCTATTCAAAACAAAAAAGGTCGGTAACTTCCATTATACTTTTATAATTACTTCATATAGATTTGTTTGGCGTAAAGGTAATAAAATTGATGATTTCATCATATTGAATGGTTTTAGTAGGTTTATATAGATTTTATTCTTAGCTAGTAAAAATGAATGCTTTAAAATTTTGTTAAATGTGTAAAGAGAGAGAAAAGGACCTTTAAAAAGTGAAGTTATTAAGAGAAAAAAAGGATATTATAAGACATTAAAAATGGAGTTATTAAGAGAAAAAATAGGATATTATAATATATGACAAGGACTATGATAAATGAATATGATCTTTCAAAATAATTTTGGGTGGAATTCGTAGCAACCTCATATCGCATTTCTAATAGAGTTTATATAATACTAATCTTAAATTAAAAAAACTTATGGAATTGAGGAAGAAGTCAAAGATTAGTTACTTCAAAGTTTTTTGATGTGAGTGCTATATTTTAAATACTAAAGATAAATTAGGAAAGTTTGATCCCAAAGTGAATGAAGGAATTTTCCTTAGTTATTGCTTTACTAGTAAAGCATATACAGTGTTTAATAGGATGAGTGTTGTTATTGAAGAGTCTATGCATGTTGCTTTTATAAATTTAACCCTCTTGTATCTAAAAAGGTTTTTAATATGATAATGTAGGTTTATCCAAGAATTTGGAGAAATTAGCCCATGAAAAGAACAAGATTGTTCACCAAGACACCTTACATGAGTCAAATGAAATATTAAACTATGTAAGGGATACAAGAAAGATATGGTGCTTCTAAAAGGATGGAAATTCAAGAAGAATCATCCTTCAAAAATTAAGTTATAAGTGATTTTTGAGAAGGGTTAATCACTAGATCACATTTTAGATATCTCATATTACTTTTATTTCTCAAATTGAGCCTAGGATTATAGAAAAAGCCCTCAGTAATGAAAGTTGTGTTCTTGCTATGAATAAAGAGTTGAACTAGGTTAAGAGAACTAAAGTGTGAATTTCACTACGTGTACCAAGAGACTACCAAATTATAGGTACTAAGTGGGTTTTTATAAACAAATTAGATGAATTAGATACCATTGTGAGAAATAAAGCTAGATTGGTGGCTAAAGGGAATAATCAAGATAAGGGTATAGATTTTGAAGAAACATTTGCAACGGTAGCTATATTAGAAGCTATTAGATTATTACTTGCATTTACATCTTACATGAATTTAAAATTATTTTAAATGGATGTTAAAAGTACTTTTTAAATGGTTTTATTCAAGAAAAACTTTGTGTTATTCAACCTCCTAGTTTTTAAATTCATGATACACTTAACCATGTTTACAAACTGTTTAAATCTTTATATGGTCTGAAATAAGCTTCTAAAGCTTGATATGATAGCTTAAGTATATTTCTTTTTGGAAAATAGTTTTATTAAAGGCAAGGTTGACATAACATAAATATTTTTATTAAAAAGCATAAGTATGACATTCTAATTGATTAAATTTATATTGATGATATTATTTTTGTATAACTAATAAAAGCTTATGTAATGAATTTTCTAAATTTATGAGTTAAGAATTTGATATGAGCATGATAGGAGTGCTCAATGTCTTTCTTGGACTTAAAATCAAGCAAATCAAAGAGGAAATCTTTTTAACTAATAGGGAGTTGACCCCATCAAATCTTCCATCCACTTAAAGTCTATTCTAAACTTTTTGAAAATGTTAAGGTTCAATTTGAAAGCTTCAAAATGTTAGGGTTCAAGTTGTATTATGTTGTAAACGTTGAGATTCATAATATACTTTTTGTCAATTACTAAAAAAAAAAGTTAGGGACCTGGACTTAGAAAAATTCAATTAATTTAAATTTTAATTCACATTATAATAATAACAATAATGCTTTATTGTATTTAGTATTTATTTTCCTTTTCTTAATAGGTGAGTGTAGTATTTTTAATTCAAAATTTTAAACTTTAAATTTGACTTTATTATAATATAAACCATATAATTTACTAAAAAGAGTAGTTTTATTAAGTTTGTGGTTTAATTTTTTACTTACGTAGTCCTTTTGATTTTTAACGTAGATCAACACAATATAATTAAGTAATTATCTTAATATATTTTAACATAAATAATAAAAATAAATTATATTTAATTTTGATATTAGTTAGAACTATTAAAAGTAATAACAAAATGAACAAATTTTTAATCTATTGTAAAATTAGCATGTCATTAATTCTTTAATTAATGATGTTAAAAAGACATACCACATTTGTTGATAAGTAAACTTTTACATAGCAAAAAATATTTATTTTGGAAATAGTTTCTCTACTAGTTAGGGGTAAGGTTGCATATTAATAGACCTTGACGGAGTCTACGTGTTAGCGAAATTTTTACTGAGTTATTCTTATGTCATCAATAAGGATGTTAAAACTGGTCGAGTTGGGTCGGGCCTTTGGCTTAGGTTGACCAATGGCTCGTGGCCCGACCATTACTTTCAAAATGACATTGTTTTGTCAAAAATAACGTCGTTTTGGAAGATTTTCCTTTAAAAAAAAGACGACAGGTGTGGGCCCGACCCAGCCCAGCCCATTGATATCCATAGTCATCAATTTAATTAAAAAATTTTAAAAATAATAAAAATAGTAGTTTCTTCCTTATTTGTTTTTGCATCACCTTCTTGAAAGAATATTGTAGTTTTACTTAATTTATTAAAAATCTCTTCAATATATGCTGACATGAAACAGGTCACCTTTTGGTTTCTGTGAATCTTCCTTAAAATCTTGAAAAAATTGATTGTTTTCTATATCACCTAAAATAAAAATTTTCCCATTCTTTTGATAAATCCTAAAACAACGCAAGTATAAAGGAAGAAGCATATATGTAAGCCATGTTTACTTTGGCTAAGAATGATCATATTATCTCTTTTTTTCATTTTGTCCCCGATTCTGTTTACTCACCATTATTCACCATTACATGTCATCAATATTGTTCTTCTTCGACTAGCCCAGTTGGAATTTTGAAATTCAAATCCTTTATTTCTCTTTATGATTATTGTCACCATCATCTTGGTTTTCATCACCAATATCATAAGTTACTCTATATGTGTTCCCACTATTCTTGCATAAATACTTGCATCTAAAAACCATCTATGTCTAAAAAGACTATAAATACGAGATCAAGTATTTTTTACGTACGTTGATTATTTTAGTTTCTCAAACCGTCGAAAATATCAGTTGTTAGTCCCTAATGATACCTAATATGCAGTGAATTAGGTGCTAGTGAGTGTTAAGAAAAATTTTACAACTTAATAAAGATCATTAAAAGATTTCAAATTGAATAATAAAATGTAATAATATTTTAAATAAGCGTAATCAATCAATTAAGTGAAAATTAACGAGTACAGGGAGGAGAGGTTACAAATTGAATTATAGTTAATCAATAAACGACTCTTACCTAGATTCACTCTCTAAGTTTATTTTAGGAATCCATTAATCTCTTTTTTTAACTAGGTAAAGAGAAACCTTCTTACGTCAATCTTTGATTAGCAAAGAGGAATTCTTATAAAGTCTTCCCTGAAGGGTGATGAGAAACCTCAATACTTCTTAGTATACCCAAATACAAGAAAGTCAAACCCAATTGATGTTTACAACACACGAATAAACTTTACTTGCTCACTTTAATGCTTAAAAGATCTTAGCCATTTCACAACCATTGAATCAAAGAATGTAAATGCTCAAAACTCTTATAAATATGTTATTGTAATCCCAAATGTCATAAAGAAGTCCAACAACCAAAATTCTAAGTATTTATACTTATACTAGTTCCAAAACATTATTACACACAAAAACAAGTTGTTGTAATAACTAGTAACATTGATATTGTTTCACCAATCGGGTATTGATGAACCAATATATCGACCAATGTCACATACAATCTCTTAGTACACATAATATTTTCAAAACCATAACACATTGATTGACCACACCTTAAAACTAGTTGACCAATGTCTCCAAAATCACTATATTAGTCAAGCAAGCTTACACATTAGTTGAGTAATCCATTTGAAACTACATCATTAAAGTTTTTTAAGTTCTTTTAAAGATCAAATCCTACTTCTTTGATCAAAACTTAATTTAAAAGTGTTTCAAAATTTTCCCATTGATTATCTTAAAGATTAAGAGGGTTTTCTTTGAAATCAAAACTTCGATTCCTTTTGATAAAAGAAAATATTTATGCATTAAGTTCAAAACATGAGATGTTTATGTACGAAGAGCTCCCAAAGTACTAAAATAACTAAGTAGGAGACACAAGAAACATTACAAACAAATTTGTAGACTTGTTGTACAATGATCTTTCTTAGTCTTTATTTTCTTATATACTTGAAAATATTTAGTCTCCATAAATTATTTCTTAACTTCATTTCATGTTGCTTTCTTTTAATTCTTCAGAGAACAAACCATTAACAATAACTATGCTTTTATCATCAAAACATGGACTATAACCTCTCTTAATTCAATAATCTCCCCCTTTTGATGATGAAAAAACATATGATAATAAAAAGCTAATCATGAAGTTAATCATTTAAGCAAATATAATTTCTTAATATCAAAGAAATATGAATATTTGACTTCCTTTTAATTCATACATCACCAAAGAATCTCAAATGTTAAGAATTAGATCATTTTCCATTCAAACTCAAATCAAACTAAAACATAAGCCTAATGCAATGAAATTTACCACTAATAGCAAGTGCAATATCAATGTACATCCAAAATCAATAACTAACTACAAATATAAAGTTAAAGTACATCTAAATGAAATTAATAGAGGTATACTAAATTCCTTAACTACAATAACTAACTACAAATATAAAGTTAAAGTATCCTTAACTACAACATCTTCTCCCTATGAATATATATAATATCACAATGCTCTCTCTCCCTTTTTGGGAGCATAAAAAAATCAAATAGTTTAGGAGGATACTGAGAATTAACTAATATGAGCATGTCCTTAGTATGATGTTAGGCAAACTGAACTTTACCTTAAAGTAATGAAACTTGAGCATTTAGTACATTAAACTAAGAGTTTATAGTATAATCATAACATGGTTTAGAGGAAGGAGCCTTGTCATTTGTAGGTAGCTTAATAGTATGAATCAAAAGAGGCTTATAGGTAATTATACCATGTGAGGGGCCTTATCATTAGAATATTGATGTTTCTATCATTGATTAGATCTAGTTAGTAGCCTATGCGATAAAGAGTAGTGGAATCAAAGTAAAGTCAAAATCAACCTCACCATTAGCAATTGGAATATTGAAGTGCTAAAATTTCTTGGTATTATTAAAGTTGAGCATATTGTTTATAATAAAGTAACCAAAATAAACATTATCATCCATGAGAATAGTGGAACTAGCCAAATATCATCATGATCTAGAAAGCTAAAGTGGCCATTACAAGAAACAAAGTTATACTGGATGAAAAGATGGTGGAAAGAGAAATGGCTTTTAAGGATAAAAACATTTTTGCGTTTTCGTGTTTGGCACTAATACCTATATGAAAGATGGTTTTGACTCTATTAGATCGATAATGAGTTGGAAGTTGATAATTGTTATGATAATTATAATAAACAAAATTTTTAAGTATAAGAGTGCCTAAGAACTCATTAATAAGGTCATTTATAAGATAAGCTTCTGTACCATAAACTTTTAACTGTCAGAGTTAACCCCATCAAATCCTCTGTCCACTTAGGATTTATTCTAAACTTTGACATGGCATTTTTAATATACAATTAATTTTTAAATTAATTTTGGAAATAATCTCTCTAGGAAAAGGTTACATACTATTAGACTTCTCCCGATCTTGCGTATCAGTGAAATTTATACTGGATGTTGTTGTTTAATTAATTTTTAAATTAACCAAAATGTAGGTCCTATAGTTGCATGGTTGTGGGATCCACTATTTGAAATGAGTCTTACTTGTCATGTGATAATAGGGCCTACATTTATATATTTTAGACAGTGAGCCTCTCTTGTCATATGACAGTGACGTCCACTTTTATTTAAAAATAAGAAAATAATGTTATGTCAGTATTAACGTAGTGTTAACTGATGAAGAGTTAACTATGTTAAATTTTTTATTCACCTTAGGTCTATTTTAAATGTTTTGAAAACGTTATGGTTTAATTTAAATACTTTCAGATGTTAGGGTTTATTTTATATTCTATTGTAAAAGTTGAATTTCAAAATGCACTTTTAACCTTTAGTAAATTAGTAACAAAATAAATAAGAAAATGATATTATAATATAATAAAATTAATTAAGAATTTAAAGTTTACCTTATATGAAAATATGATAAGAATTGTTTTACTAATTATCAAATAAAAGCCTTTCTTGTCAAATATAAATTAAAAGTAATAACTGAAATTTTAATTAAGATTTAGAGATTAAATGTATCATATCTATTTAAAATTTAAGAAATAAGAAAGTACGTGAAGCGTTTGAAAAATGAGAAGAAAACAAAGAAAGGTCCAAAATCAAGGGGCGACCACTTTGCAAATATGGAGCGAGCAAAGGAAAATCTAGAAAATGGAAATGCTTCCTCGTTTGTGAGGTCTCGATTCTAGTCGGGTTCTGTTCCCGTAATCTGATCCAACCTCTCACGAGTCACGACTACTCTTTGGATGTGCGTAGATGAGATGACACGTGTAAACAAATGTACCGACTCATAAGGGAACTGTGTCTGTACTGACCAACTCATGTCCTCCGCTGCCATTTTCTATCTCACACAAAATTAACTTTCCGGACAAGTGTCCTATTCAATCTCCTCCACAACTTTTCACTTTGCAATATTTCTGACGCTCACTCACTTTCCACTTCTTTTTCAAGTTGCAATATTTTATACTGGGAACACACTTACACCAACAAAACAACACCACAACTAGTCCCGTCCTTGTTTCCTTTTTTTTTTCTTCTTCCCTTTAAATGAGTAAAGGAAGAAGCGTTCTTGGGTGTTTAGTGTTATACTTGTAGTTATCTGGGTTTTCTCTAAATTTTCTTGTTTTGAGTTCTAGGGCCGTTGGGATGTGGATGTCCTGTAGTTGGGGAGGTTGTCAAAATCCAAGATAAGTGGTCTGGAATTCATGTTCCTATGCAATGAGTCCTGTAATGCCCTTTTTGGCAGTAGGGCACTGACGTTGTCTTTGCTTCTTAATGATTTTGCAATCTTCTGCATTAGTTTTTTATCCTCAACTCTGCCCATGTAAATGCCTAATCCAAGACAACACTATCGGTTTGTCAGCCACCTACCCTTTGTCCAAAAGAAGAAGAAGAAGAAAAAAAAGTCTGGTTCTCCTGACCAACCTTTCCAATCGAAATTTTAGAAGAAGGTTCAGTTTTCGTGCTTGTGGAATCCCGAATGATGGTAAGAAGCGGAGTGTAAATGTGGAGTTTGCGAACTCGACGAGAAAAGGAGCTAAAAGTGTTGTTTTGCAACGAGTTTCCAATGAACTGGGAAGTCAAGAGCCGTCTCATGAATCATCATCTGCTTCCTCATTACAAGTAGGGTCAAATTTCTCCAGTTTCCAGGAAGATCCAATTGTTGATAAGCTAAGGACTCAGCTAGGAGTGATACATCCAATGCCTTCGCCTCCAATAAATAGAACTGTATTCGGGCTGTTCATTTTCTTCTTCTTTGTTGGCGTTGTTTTTGATAAATTATGGACATCGAGGAAGAAAGGCCCGACTAACATAGAGAATGGGCAACGTGGGACGTGGCCACAAGTGCCCTCCAGCTTTTCATTGTTCCTGGAGAAAGATTTGCAGAGGAAGGAGTCAGTGGAGTGGGTGAATATGGTTTTGGGGAAGTTGTGGAAGGTTTATAGAGGGGGTATTGAGAATTGGCTAGTTGGGTTGCTTCAACCTGTTATTGATAACCTGAAGAAGCCTGATTATGTGGAGAGAGTTGAAATCAAACAGTTCTCCTTGGGGGATGAACCACTATCTGTCAGGAATGTTGAGCGTAGAACGTCACGTCGCGTCAATGATTTGCAGTAAGTTATATTTTGAATTATCCTTGATATAGGTATTAGGTTTGTGGTGAAAATGGAAAGATGTACTGTTTAGTAGAGTTCCCTTTATTTTTGAGCACCTCTCTGCTCTCTACGTACGTACCGATACTTGATGGTTAAATTCCAACTTTGCTTCTGTTTTGAATTTTAGATACTTGTTAATTACTCTTAGTTTTATATATCCAGAGGAATTAATTTTTGAGGTCGAAGTTGCTGCTTGTGGTTTCTTATGTTCACAAGGGAGACTAGGAATGTATATGGTTTACTGATGCTAAAAAGTTGAGAATTAAAATGCTGATTCATGTACGATATTTGCAAACTCGTCATTTGCTTAGATATGCCTTATGACAAGGTCCTATCGTAACTGGGATTCCAAGTGTTGGGATTTGAGGTACTGGGATTTAATCCCGCGGAAACTGCTGGTGATCTGGGAAGGACAGGGCTACGTCTTGTTGAGTGGCTTAAACAGAAAACTTGCAGCCTTGAGAGATCGTGGCTTTTAGGAGGAATGTGAAATAAGATGCTAGATTTTGGTAGCAACTTTATAGTTACTGGAATCTAAAAACATTCTACTGGTTATATTTCTTTCATACAATCCCTAAATAGGGTAATGAATCAGTTTGATTGGTTAACAAGGGACTCATGGGTATTGAGGAGCCATGAAGAGCTTGATTCAAGTTATTGTGATTGGAGTTGGGATTGGGTGGAAAGAGTACTTATTCAGTTTGATGCTGGATACAAGTGGTTTTAACAAGGCATTGGATGTCTGATCTAACAGGCAAGGTAAAGGAATGAATAGGTGACTTACTTCTTGCCAATCATAAGGTGATCAGAGAAGTGATTCCTACTCCAGTTTAGGCCCTTTTCCGTGAAACAAGCATGCTAAGACTCAGCACTTGATTCACAATTGAGCACTAGACTAGTGTGATCTTTACACAAAAAAGAAAGAACAAAATAGATTTGATATTCTGGTTTGTCACCTTGTCACCTGATTTTAGGCTACATTACTCTGCCAGTTGAGCTGAGACCCTGAAACATCATTTCCTAAGCCAGTGGATCAATGTTTCAATCTATCTGCTTCATTTTAACTTAGCATGCATCCTTCTTTCATATAGGAGAATATGTGACTTAACTTTTGTTCTCTTTTATAATATGTAGGTACCAAATAGGTCTCCGATATACTGGTGGGGCTCGGATGCTACTAATGCTGTCATTGAAATTTAGCCTTATTCCCATTGTTGTTCCAGTTGGTGTTCGGGACTTTGATATTGATGGTGAACTTTGGGTGAAGTTGCGGTTGATACCAACAGAGCCTTGGGTGGGAGCTGTTACATGGGCTTTTGTCTCACTTCCAAAAATCAAATTTGAATTGTCACCATTCCGATTATTCAATCTAATGGGTATGCCATAGTTAGATGCAAAGTAGTGATTACATCTATTTTTGCATGTTAACAACAGTTGCACCTGGGTGACATGCCTGTAATATATGAACAACCCAGTATAGAAGTTTTTATTTTCTGATGGAAAGCAATAGCATATAACCAACTTCTGCCATGTGAATAATTGTGCCCTTGTTCTTTACCCAAGAATCCAAGATAATATGTCATTACTGAAAATGATGTTACTAGCTGCCAGGGAGGGCTTTAAATTTTGTTTAGACAGAATGTGAAAGATTTAATGGCCCAACATGGACTATTTAAGGAGCATATGAATAAAGGAAAGTGAGATAGTCGTCTATAGAAGCTCCTTCCTTTGTTAGGGAATAGAAATTCTTTGATTCTTTGCAAGATAAATTGATAACACAGTGTAATCCTGCAGATTAACAAGTGGTCAATTTTTCTTCTCTTGTCAATGGTTGGTTTATGGGAATGTATAAGGTATAATACCCATAGATGTTAAGACCTCCATTTTATTACACTTTGCCTAATGCATAATTCATGCTGCTCAGGTCGAGAGGCTAAAGAAGAAAAAGAAAATTTGAGAGTGAGCTCTCAGCTTCCCCTACTTACTGTCCTTTCTTCATCTCTCTTTTCTTGATGTCAAATATTCTCTTGTACAATGTGAAAGTTATCCTATTTCCCATAGTCTCTGGTGGTTGGAATATTTTTCTTTAAATAGATTTGAAGCTGCAATGTGGAAGTTAAATAAATATTCAGGCAAACTGGTTTACAGGAGAACTTTTCCTGTGAAATTGACCCTCTCAGTGTAATTCTGATGAATTTTGTTGAAATAGAAATAATTTTGTATTTTTTTAATCATGTTTGTAAATAAAATATTTGCTAGGTCTTGCATGCTATGGTGTCGAATTTAAATTGATGTCTCACATCATCATTTATGCCTATCTTCATTTTCTTGCAAAATGAATACCATTAGAATTGAGAAAATATAATTAATTTGAAGATGATGATTCTTATGCTAAACTCTTCTTTATGTTTTAATTTGTTCTCTTATTTTTCCAATTGATGCTGTGGATTCTAACACGTTTTTCTTCTTTCGTCATCTTTTATGCATGCTTGGTCAACACCAGCAATTCCTGTTCTCTCCATGTAAGTGGGATTTTGCCTTTTAAGTTGCTTTACATTTATGCTTATACACGTGTATATACACTGCTTTGTTCTGAAGATTGTTTTTCCTTGCAACTCTTTGTTAAATCATGTGCCCTTAGACTAGTGGATTCACAATTGTCATCTTTGTTTTTGCTCCACTCCTGAAAATTGCATTTGATGAACTGTGCTCTATTGTTATTTTCATTTATTCTTTCTCTTCTGCCGTATGACATGTCTGGATAGAGTGTGGGCAACAACCATTGTGAAATTGGCTTGTGCAGAGTATGATATTTGAGTTGGTTTTCTATATCCAAATAACAATGCTATTGGGGAACTGCTTTGTGATTTGATTTTGTTAAAATATTTCATTCTTCGACATTATAACTTTATCTGGTTGTTCTAAAGATTGTATTCCCTATACATTCTGCTAAGTCGTGTCGTGAAACCAGAGCATTTGCATTTGTCACCTTGTTGTTGCTCCACTCTTGCATTTTATGGGTGAACATAGAAAACATTCCTTTTTCTTTCATCTATACTTGCACTGCTGCTAGGTCCTAAGTGTGCGAGATTGGTGAAACTACTGTTGTCTAATTAACTTCATAATCTTAGGAGCTGGATTTTAACATCCAAATAAAATACCGCTGGAAAGATGCTTTTGCAAATGATGACATTTATATTTCTTGGTTTAGATTATCCATGAACTTTTGTTCCTCCCCTTTGTAGGTACGCATTTGCTTTAAAAAACATAGGACCATACATAGACCTATTCTGTTCCTTGCACTGTAAATTTCTTTACTATCTAAGCTAACATTCTGGGACCTGGTGTATGGATATTTATTTTGTATTGTCTTATTGGTTTGTGTTTCTTCTTATCCATGGTTATTGAGTTAACTAATGTTTCAAGAACTTTGCTGTTTTTTATTTCCTTACATTTCGTTCCCCCTCTCAATGTTCTACTTTTTGTAGGTTCTTGACGAAACTTCTCACGGAGGATTTGCCTCTACTATTTGTACGTCCAAAGAAGATTGTCTTGGATTTTCAAAAGGGGAAAGCTGTTGGCCCTGTTGCAATTGATTTCAGATCAGGTGAAATTCAAGAAGGAAACAGGGATTTTGTTGGCGAGTTATCAGTGACTCTTGTTGATGCTCGCAAACTTTCCTATTTCTTCTATGGTAAAATTAATCCCTCTTCTGTTTTCTTTTCTTGAATTTTTATTAGAGTTGATAGAGAGTGATTAGTGCCACCTACTTTAAATTGGGTTTCTTGACGATATATTAAAGCTTCTATGTTTGGGAGATCTTGAACTCAAGTAAGATTGTTATAATGAAATATCAATTTAAGCACATATTCGCCAGTTTTCAGCCAAAAGGGCTTATGGGTGAGAGGGTCTGTTTTAGTATAATGTTCTAGCTTTGAGCCTCATCTTTAAATTTTGGATTGAATGATTTCTTGACATCTTTCACTGCACTACTTGCTAGGAGAGGATAACTTAAGTTTTTTTTTTTTTACCCCCATGTGTAGGGATTTGCCTCTGATCTTTATGTGTTTGTAAAATACTTTCTAAAGGTCCTTCTTGCTGACTATCAAGAACTCAGGACTTTAGATATGTATGTTCTGAAACATCTCTGTTGGAACAGTTCTTTGTGGGACATATCACAGTGTGACCTTTGATTGAGCTGGATGGTTTTCTGTTAATGAATGATTGTACAGTTGTTCACATGATTTGATTACCAGTTTGAAAATTTAATAAGTTTCTTTCTTAATTAGCTTAGCAAAAAAAGAATGCTAGGATTGTCACTGTGTTTAAACATTGTTCTTCAGTAATACCGTCTACTTTTGCTTCTAGTGACTATTCACATTGATCTAACTTCAAAAATAGATTGTTATACTCTTATGTGATTTAAGTATGCATTGAAATGATATCATGATGTCTTTTCTGGTGTCGCTCGGGCTATTTGCATATCGAGTTAGTCATAGAGCTGCTGTGTTTGATATAATTGACATTTGGTGAGTGAGGTTTCTGGATTTCTGCGTATACTTGTGTTCGTGGAATGTATTCATTGATGCCCTGTCATTGCAGGTAAAACAGATCCATATGTTTTGCTAACGTTGGGTGATCAAACTATACGCAGTAAAAAGAACAGCCAGACCACTGTCATTGGGCCTCCTGGTGAGCCCATTTGGAATCAGGTAAACCGAAAGCATAGTCCAATGATGCATTTGTGAACTTAAGTTGCATGATTTTCTCTTTTAACTACATTTAATTACTTTTTTCAGGATTTTCATATGCTTGTTGTCAATCCTAGGAGACAAAAATTGTTAATCCAAGTGAATGACTCTCTTGGATTTGCTGATTTGACCATTGGCATGGGTGAGGTAATTTATTTTGTTGTGGAGTAAGCTATTTATATTGTTAAAGAATTGAACTCACTGTCCAAGGTAGATGCATCACTGAGTCTTGACAATGGCATAGACAAAGTTTGTAAAGCTGTCAAATCTGTAGGGACTTAGAATGTGCATTGACATTATGCATTCAACATATTCCTAAATGGGCAACCTCCTCTCCATCTGCTCAGAGTATTACTAAACACTTCACATTTGGCAGATCACATTCAGTTTTGGTTGAATTTTGCTTCTTATCTGTTGCACATTTTCCCCCTTAGGTTTGTATGGTACATTCTGCTTAACATAAAATGAAGGTTTTGATTGGGGGTTTGCTGTTGTCTCTTGTTATTATTGACTAAAAACAACAATCTGAAATCATTGTTCTTCCAGGTTGATCTGGCATCTCTGCAGGACACTGTGCCGGCAGATAGGATAGTGGTTTTGCAAGGAGGATGGGGGTTGTTTAGACAGAGGTCAGCTGGGGAGCTACTACTTCGATTGACTTACAAGGCATATGTTGAAGATGAAGAAGATGACAGGAGTGAGGTGAAGTCTATTGATGCATATGCTTCTGATGATGAGTTCTATGAGATTGATGAATCACAGGCTACTTATGAATCAAGTGGGATTGGGAAGGATTCTTCTTCTGAAGCAGATAAAGAGTCCTTTATGGATGTTTTAGCAGCTTTAATTGTGAGTGAGGAATTTCAAGGAATAGTGGCTTCTGAGACGGGGATTAACAAACTTGTAGATGATCTCCCAAGTGCAGGGACTACAGCATCAAAGTCAGACGGGCCTATGGCCAAACCAAGGCCCTCAGAATTTAACAGTAGTTCTGAAGATTTTGGAGGTAATGTTCCATTATGTCTTTCACCTGTAATTACTGTTGAAACCTGGAGTCTACGACTCTGTTTTCCTCTTTGTGAATTCCAGGATCCGTCTTATTTTGGTTTGCCATAATTACAAGCATAGCAGTTCTAATTGCTCTGAACATTGATGGCTCAAGTATCTTCAATCCTTGACACGTGAGCAGGCAGGTTTCGATGCTCCTCTTTGATCCACAAAACTTCTTTCTGCAAATCTTGTGTTTTCATTCAATTTTATTCCATTGCTGGCAGGGAAGCAGGTGGTTTGTGGGGTGGATGTTATAGGTTTAGTACACAATTTTCTTCATGTAAATTCTGATCCTGATTCCTGAGCAGAGCAGCATTATTTTCTTTGTAGAGGAAGGCAAAAGTTTTTGAGGCATTATTTATAATTTTGTTTTATATATTGTATAAGGATGGTCAGCACGTGGCTAGTCTGATTTATTAAATTTTCAAAGAAAATTCAGAAAAAGATGTCGTTTTGTCTCTGAGTTGAGCCTCGGGTTGGGTGCCAGAAATGCTGGTCTCTGATCCGTCTGAGTCGGGCTGGGCTAGATTGCTATCCCTCAGTGTTAAATGTTTATAGAGCAATAGTAACAGTTTTTATTTATTTATTAAATAAAAAAATTGTTATTTACAATTAAGAGCTTACATCACTAGTCCATTAGATATTTTACTACATTTTATAGTAACAATTTCCGGATATCAACTATATAAAACTGAGCATAAAGAGTTGCTTCCGAGCATTATAGATTAGATTACATCTAAGTAGTGATTATTAAAGATGTTTTATTTTATGTTGTTACAACTTTCTTCTTGTCCTAGTTGGGGATAATAACAAGTCGGGTTAAACTTAGACAGCCCGAATTTTATATTGTAAAAAAATAAAACGACATCATTTTACATTAGTAAGTTGAAATTGCCCGAGTTTAAACCCGAGCCTTAACCAAAGCCTTATCCTTTTGTCATCCCCACTGGCCTATTGCCCCACTCTTTATTGCCCCACTCTTTTATGACAATAAACAGATGGAAATGCCAGATTTCCCACGATGGGCATGGACCAGTTTCATTCAGTATGGGTCGTTTGGTGTCACTGTAACGTAATCATACCAAAACAACATCTCAGGTCCCATTTTTATAATCAAATAAAATCAAGCTAGCCATTATTTATTTCCCTTCACCCACTTTAGATTGCCAATCCAAACATATCTAAATATGTTTTTCTTTTCTTTCTGGGGGGGCGTTCTAAAGATAAAATCTTGGAGAGTTGGAACCCAAAACGCTTCCCAAGACTTTAATGCAACCAACTTTTTAAAAAAATATAATTCTTAAGATTTTTTAACTAAAACTATAAAAGGTCAGTATAGGATAAATTGATAAAGTTACTTTTTTTTTGTAATTAGAAGATCACATATTCAAATTACAGAAAAAATTTCTTTGTAATAAATGCAAAGAAAATGTTGCATATATTGATGATCTTTTTTTGATCATGTAAAAAGAAGAGCCTTATACATAGAAGTACTTTGTATTTTTTAAAAAACTAAACTAGAGTTTTTTTAAAAATAATTTCTTTTAATAGTGTCATTTTTGCTCCTATACTTGTTAAAATAATGATCGAAAATTAAATTGTAATTCATCCCAATTTAGAATAGAGTGGGCCTTAGCTGGTGATCCGAGTTGTTTCCCTCTCGACGATGAAGCTTATCGCCCATCGTCTCACTGACCGACCTTAACTCTTGTTATTTTGAGGTCATATATAGTATTCAGAGTTTGCCTCAATTTGGTACCGCTCTCGCGGCCTGCATTAAAATAATGCTTTACCTCTAGATATCCAATCAACTACTACGCCTCAACGCATTTCGGAGAGAACTGGCTAGCTCAATGGAGAAATATCAAATAGAACTCAATAGATCTTGAAAAAATGACTTTCTATATCCACTTATCTTGCGGGAGTATATTTATATACTTGTTCATGATCACAGTTTAAATAGATCCATTTTGTTGGAAAGTGGAGATTATAATGAACAATCTAATTTACTAATTGTAAAAAATCACTCGACTATATCAACATAATCATTTTCTTTTGTTTGGAAAGAATTCCAATCAAAATCAATTTCTTATGTACAACAAGAAGTTGTATTCTCAAATGATATTAGAGGAGTTTGCTGTCGTCATGGAAATTCCATTTTTCCTCAAATTAGTATCTTCTTTAGATGGGTCAGAAAGAGTAAAACTTCATAATTTACGATCAATTCATTACTATTTCCTTTTTTAGAGGGTAAATTTTCACATTTAAATTATTTTTGGATGTAAAGAGACAGAAATATAATGAGTTTTTTCCTTCATTTTGCTCAGTCAACATACTAGAAAAACTATAAATACTATGTTTGCTTGACAAGAATTGCATCCTGCCTTAATTTGCCTAATTTAGATTGCAAATCTATTAATACATCTGTAATTTTATTCACAATTCGTTCTAAATTGAACTTTAGAATGTTGAAGTCTCCTTTTAAAGAAAAAAATGAAATTAGCTTAAAAGTTTCAATAATTTAAGTGTAATTCAATTACACGTTTAATAGAACTAAGTTTTTCTTGGTCGGGTCAATGAGGTCATGAAAAAAATAATTCGATTTTTTATTTTATATTTTATGCACAATAAATTTGTCAGGACCAATATATGATTTTCTTTTAATCCTTTTTGGAATCGATCTAATATTGGGAAGTTGGGAGTAATATTTTTTATCAACTCAATTTATTCTACTTTTTCATTGGGATTGATTTTTGTTTAGAGAGTTGGGAGTAGGATTCTTTATCAACCCAATTTATTCTACTTTTTCATCGGGATTGATTTTTGTTTGTATATCTTTATTTTATATTTTATCAAACTCTCATTTGGTATCTTATGCACACCTCTTGGGAGCTATAAATATTTTAATTCTATTTGCTGTGATGTTCGTGTGGTTTAATTTAGTATATTTGAAGAATTACACTGTTCTTTTCACTTTCCAACGGTGTTGTGCTACAAACCGGAAAACAGTTTAAAAGACTAAAATAGATCTTGAAAATAGTTTCTTTTCCTTTTTCTGAAAAATACTATTCAGTATTCATCCAACTTCTGACAAACGACAGAAAAGGAAATCTGTTGAGCAAGCAATAAGTAATTGGAGGGTTGATTGATGGTCCCATAGCCTGTGGTTGTGGCTAATGTTATGTATTTCTCTGTTTTGCTCCGCAGACAATAAAAAAGCAATTTTAAGTGGTCCTGTTCAAAGTTATTTGTGTGTATGTATGTATATATAAATATATATACAGATATTATGTGCATGTGCATACTAATAGTTAAGTATTAAGAAAGAACTCAGATTCTGTCATTACGCATCATTGACTTTGTAGAGCCCTAACGTTCTGTGTGTACTTTTAATTGTTGAAAAGTGTTTGACTTTGAGTTGGAAATCAACAAATAAATTTTGATTTAACTTGGGTCCAAAAGTTTAATTTTAGAATTGATTTTGAACCAGTTTGATATTTTTAAATAAAATGTTATTATTCCATTGAACAATTAAAGAATTAAGAAATTAAATCGAGATCTCCTTCACTTGATAATTAAAATATTTCGTCAAAATTCTGTCATATTCTAAGCCGAATTTGAACAAGAAAATTTTAGATCAATTTTAAGTTTAACTCGTTCTTAATTAGAAATTACTTGTTTAATTGTCTTTAAGAATAGATGAATTTGACTTTAGATATCCATTTTACTTTAAGTTAATCAAACTAATCATGCATATTGTTTTGATGTCATCAATTATGTATAATTTTTTAGTTTAGTTTTGCAATTTATCATGATTTCACATTTGTTATATTAATTCATATATATTATAAATTAATTCATATATATTATATCAAACATTAAAATTTATTTTTTATAATAATAACCTTCATGTATCACATTTGTTTAGGTTGGTGTATTATGAATTCTCTTATTAAGACTAATATCATTAAGTATGATATATAGCATTTTAGAAATAAATGTATTCATTCTTTTATTGCATAGGTATAATAATTTAAGATATTTTAACTTAAACAGTCTTCTATTAGCCCGGCTCACATATAAATGGTGAGCTATTGAACTTTCCAAACACAAACTTCACTATTATTCAGATTCGATAGTTTTATGAGAATTGTAAATTATATTAGGGATTCCATCCTTCGTATGTTAGAATATGTTAGCCAACTATCAAAGCTATTAACGAAAAAACGCCACCATAGAGCCCTGGCCAGACAAAGACAGTCACAGAATTAAAAAAATCAATCATCATCCACCTTTACTAAACAAAGGAAAGCGAGTCTTACAGATTGATACTAATGAAGATTTTTAAGGAGCAATCTTAATCGAGAAAATATAAGGACAAATGTTTTATTTTAGACATGCTTATGGACATTTTAAACCTTTAAAAAGAGAATATCATGTAATCTATAAAAAGATTATGGCAGCCAAAAGAGGTATACAAAAATTTAATTTCCACCTTATTCATTGTTTCTTTATAGTAGAAATGAAAAATACGTCATTTTTAAAGATATTAGATTCAAACAAAAAACTTATGCTAGAGAGCCAATTACTTTGCTAGAAAGACTGTCCATGTTTCACTTTTGATGATGCTCCACCAATAAAATAAAGAGATCAAATGAATTGCCCCTTACGGGGTAGCCTAGTGGTAGAAAGAAGGAGATGATTGTGTGAATGGTTGTGGGTTCAAATCCACAGAGAAGTTGTTAAGGTGATGTAATCCCTCTGATAGTGGCTCATCCCTTGGAGCAGGTACCTCTCTTACTGTCTAGGATCAAATCCAAATTTACCTATCTATGAGTCTGAGTTGGTGGCTCATAAGTCCCAGGATTAGTTGGGCGAAGCCCAGAACCTGAGTTATATATAAAAAAAGAGATCAAATGAATTTAGTCAAATATTATTTTTAAATTACTTATCAAATAATTTTTTTAAAGTATATGTAATAGTGTGTTAATTAATATTTTTTCAAATAAATTACTTAATTAGTCAACAATTCAAATACATTTTAAGCTCAACATCTTCAGCCACTTTGAAGGCTATACTGAGAACACGGGACCCTTTGAAGAATGAATTTGCAAATTTAATTGGCGATGGGTAGCAAATCAACTTCTGATTTAAGAACTAGTTACCTTGTGGATCTTTATTCAATTTACCAGAGATGGACAACCTTAAACCACTTATCCACCGTAAGACGACAGTTGCAAAAGCTTTACTAAACAACTCCTTATTCACCCTCGCTACCATTCCTACTGGGTTTTCTTTTGCAATTCTACAAACTAATTTGCTTGGTGGGGACGACATAATTATCTGGAAGCATACCATTCGCGAAGCCTTCACCAATCACTCTTGTAGATAATTCCTGCAAAGGAACCTCTCCACCACTCCGTGGTCTAAGGTAGTATGGTTTAAAAGTGAACAGCTATGAAAGAACGATTACCAACGGTGGATAGGCTGAAGCGTTTTCTTTACATGCCAAACTGGTGCATCCTCTGTTAGAAAGCAGAAGAAAGCTAAGATTACTTGTTCTTCAAATGTGATTTTGTTCACTCTAGTTACTTGTCCCTTCTACACCGATGTTTCATTAGTCATTCCCCTAATGACTGGAGCTCGATTAAGTTGTGGAGCTATCATTTTGCTGGTGCTTTTGATCATGATATCAGCTGGTGCTTTTATTTAACTTTCTCCTTCCTTGTCTAAGGCCATTTAGGATGAAAGAAATTCTCGTATATTTGAGAATCGACAATCCACCAATGAACTGTTCCAATAGAACCTTGATCCAACAACTTCGCACGTACATCAGCTTACACAAACACATATTACATAACCGTGAGCTTGGATATTGTGATCTGGACAAGTTTAAAATGTAGCGGAGTAAATTCTATGCCATTTTTGGAAGTGACAACTGACAAACTCAAACAAGTATGTGGTCAACGGCCTGTCCCTTTCAAATCTTCAACAAACTAAATTCAACATTTCTTTTCATATTCCCATATATTTCGTTTTGGTGCATTTTTAGGAATTCAAAAATATTGTTGAAAAATAGGAAAAATAATAGAAAATATAGGCACAGTAATATCTGACAGCCAGCCAATCCCATAGCCAAAAGGAAGGGAGTGTGTGTGGGGCCTCATCTGTCTTGGATTCTCTCACTTTGTTTGTCATTTTGGTCTTTAATAGACTTAATCACCTTTTAGTGGACTTAATAGTGTAATTAAATTAATTAACACACTCTTCACTATCAGACTCACTCATCGTTTGCTTTGGATATTGTTTTTCGTATTCTAAAATAAGATTAAATCTCAGTTTAGAATTCCATTTCTTCAGCCACGTTGCATCTAACTTCATCTCTCCCTCTCCAAGGTAGTCTATCTCTCAGTCTCTCTCAGTCTATCTGTAGTGAGTGAGTGTAGAGTGCGGCTTTAATTGCAGTGTTGTCTGTGTTGGCCTCTTTCTTAAGCTTTAGATTAGCCCTCCGTTTTCTACTTCACTCTGCTTCTTCTCCGTCGGTCTTTTGGTTTGCCTTTCTTTCTTATTTTTGGTAGCTGCTCAGTGTGTGTGAAGTGGAAGTTGGATTTGGGAGAGAGTGTTTTGGAGTGGTACATCGTTGTTTCTGCTTCTGGGTTGCAGTTATTTGCTCTATCTGTTTCTTTGCCCACATTTGCAGTGATCTCTGTTTTCTTTTCTAGATTTTTTTGGTTTCATTTTCTAGTCTTTCTCTTTGCTTGTGGGAGGTTCACTAATTTTGCGTTCTGGGATTTATGGTGCTAGTCACGTTTTCTCTTTATCTTTTTTTTCTTGGTCGACCTTGTTTTTGATCTTTCTTTTGTTTCTTGGCTAGTTGCTTTGATCTGCATGTTGATTGGTCTAACACCGACTCTTTGAGCTCTTTGCTTTGTTGCTTGTCTATTCACAATTTTTAGCAGTGGATCCGTATTCCAATTCAACACAAATTTTCATTCTTTTGTTTAGTTTTCTTTAGACCTTAAAGAGTATACTTTTCCTTTTCGCTACTTTGATTTGTCCTTAAAGCTTCGTCTTTCCAGTCCTTTTGTTGATTTCCAATCTGCGAGCTTATGTTTCTAGTCCTGCTGTGTAGTTCTTTCTCCTTTCCTTGTTGACTAAATGCTTGTCTTTGATGTATTATCTAACCCAATATTCTTGCATGTAATACTATTATTGGTGCAATACAACTTTAGCCCCTTCATTTACATCTTTTGGAATTTCTAGACAAGTTACAAAGTATGTTTGTTAAAGATCAGCATGGTCTGAAATGACCGCTAAGCTTGTTATTGTTGTTGCTTTTTTGATGGCTGCTGTTACATTATGAAACTCCCGTTCTTATTGATGCCACTGATGTTTTTATAGCGTGTTTCATGTTTTACAGTGAAGAAGGAAAAGCACAATGTCAGATCTTGAGGCTCCCCTTCGCCCCAAGAGGAAAAAGGTGTTCGTGGACTACTTGGTTAAGTTCCGATGGATTCCTGTTATCTTTGTGGTCCTCCCGTTCTCCTTCGCCTTTTACTTCTTTATATATCTTGGAGATGTGAAATCCGCCATGAAATCCTACAAGAGGCGTCAGAAGGAGCATGATGAGAATGTTAAGAAAGTTGTGAAACGACTCAAGGAAAGGAACCCATCAAAGGATGGTCTTGTTTGCACAGCTCGTAAACCCTGGATTGCTGTTGGCATGAGGAATGTTGACTATAAGCGTGCCCGGCACTTCGAAGTTGATCTATCAGCTTTTCGTAACATCCTCGACATCGATAAGGAGAGAATGATAGCTAAGGTGGAGCCGCTTGTCAACATGGGACAAATCACGAGAGCCACTGTCCCAATGAATCTTGCTCTTGCAGTGGTTGCCGAGCTTGATGATCTTACCGTTGGTGGGCTTATCAATGGTTATGGAATTGAAGGGAGCTCTCACATCTATGGCTTGTTTTCTGATACTGTTGTGGCTTATGAAATTGTCCTTGCTGACGGCCAGGTTGTTAGAGCTACCAAGGATAATGAGTATTCCGATCTTTTCTATGCCATCCCTTGGTCTCAGGGCACACTTGGGCTCCTCGTTTCTGCTGAGATCAAGCTGATACCCATTAAAGAATACATGAGACTCACCTACAAGCCTGTGAAGGGTAATTTGAAAGAGCTTGCACAAGCTTATATGGACTCTTTTGCACCAAGAGATGGAGATCAGGATAACCCAGACAAGGTTCCAGATTTTGTAGAGGGCATGATATATAATGCTAATGAAGGTGTCATGATGACTGGGAGATATGCCTCAAAAGAAGAGGCCAAGAAGAAAGGCAATGTAATTAACAGTGTCGGCTGGTGGTTTAAACCCTGGTTTTACCAGCATGCACAGACAGCTCTTAAGAGGGGAGAGTTTGTAGAGTATATTCCCACCAGGGAGTATTATCATAGGCACACTAGGTGTTTATACTGGGAAGGAAAGCTTATACTTTCATTTGGAGATCAATGGTGGTTTAGGTTTCTATTGGGTTGGATGATGCCTCCCAAGGTTTCTTTGCTGAAGGCTACTCAAGGTGAAGCAATCAGAAACTATTATCATGAAATGCATGTCATTCAGGACATGCTTGTTCCCCTTTATAAGGTTGGAGATGCCCTAGAGTGGGTTCATCGTGAAATGGAGGTAAAACTCACTGTACTCTAATTATAAAATTTCTCCTCATTTATTTTTCCTTCATTTACTTTAAATCTGCTTGAGTTAACCACGGTCTGCCTTGGTGTATCTTGTGGGTAAGTGGAGAAAAGAGTTAAGGACCTGATTGAATTCTGGTTTACTTATAGATTGTTCACAACAGTTTCACTATAATTTAGGAGTAAAAGTTCTCCACCAACAGATTATCAACAGAAGTTTGATGGTTTTAAGTGTACATCGTTTCCAACAGGAAGCAAATTTGTCATTTTGGGCCTTCACTTTGCAATTATGTTTACGTAAGTATTTAAGTAGTATAGGACTGTTACCAGTGCAAGATCTATTCTTTTATCGAGGCAGTGCAATTGTAACGCAGATGTGGTTGCAAATTTTAGTTTCTCTTTACATATATAGGATTACTCTTGTTATCTTAACCAACCCTTGTGGTGGAACGTGTTTTATTTTCTAGTTTTACAGGGACTTAACTGTAGAGAAGTGTCTGCTTAATGATTGAACAAAGTGTCTGGGACTGTAAAACTAACTCTTGAATATGCCAGATCTATCCGATTTGGCTATGCCCGCACAGGTTGTTCAAGCTTCCTATGAAAACCATGGTTTATCCAGAGCCAGGGTTTGAGCACCAGCTTCATCAAGGAGACACACCATATGCCCAAATGTACACTGATATTGGAGTGTATTATGCTCCTGGACCTGTCCTGAGGGGTGAGGTGTTTGATGGTGCAGAGGCGGTTCGCAAGTTGGAAAACTGGTTGATTGAAAACCATGGCTTCCAGCCACAGTATACTGTATCTGAGTTGAACGAGAAGAACTTCTGGAGGATGTTTGATGCTGGGCTCTATGACAGCTGCAGGAGGAGATATGGAGCTGTTGGGACTTTCATGAGTGTGTATTACAAGTCAAAGAAAGGAAGAAAGACAGAGAAGGAGGTGCAGGAAGCGGAGCAAGC
>JANZXP010000194.1:6890467-6904832 GCA_027576715.1 Erythroxylum flavicans
GTGAAAAAATTGGTTGCAATGATCAAGTATGTTGCCAATTAAAAGAAAGTGTTTGAAGCATAATCATGTTTGAAGATGTGCACAATCATAAATTGATTCCAAGTAATGCGAGGTTTATGAGAAAATATTAGGTTATGGACAATCAAGCTAGACTTAGATTAGAAAGTAAATAACAACTATGGAATTAGGTTGTGCATAAATGTACAATCCATTATTGTATCTGTAAGTGAGTATAAAGACATAATATTTACATAAGGATTTTATTAATCATACAGATAGGTTAAGAAGAGTATGGTTAGAAGAAGGAGATATAAAAATGATGTATAAGATATTTATGTTTGCCGGAAGCTCTGTTTTTAATTACTAAGAGCTTTAGGTATTGCTTTATATGGTTCTAATGGACCAACATTCCGTTTTGCAATATTAACCAATCAATCATATCTTATATCTTTAGATATATTATTATATATTGGATTTTTTATTGCTTTTGCTGTCAAATCCCAATTATACCTTTACATACATGGTTTCTATATACCCATGGGGAAGCATATTATAGTAATTGTATCATATAGATAAAATATAAACATATAAACTCTATAAAGAGAGAGAGGAAGACGAGAATGTATTGTGTACTTATCAAATCTATTATTGATTGTTCGATCAACATGTCTATGCACTAAACTACCTTACTGTTTAGGTATCTAAAATGCAATGGTTTGAGAGAATTAAGAGAGATTTTGGTTTTTTTTTTGTTAGTCTATTAGTATAAGAAATGAAAGAATAAGATGACAATACCTACATTTTGATGGATGATAAAAGTTATCTGTAGCTCCTTAAAGAAGCATTTTACAAAGAAAATTACTTAATTACCTTAAACTTGTATTCAAATATAATGAATATGGTTGACCATGTGGGCATGTAGTTAGCTTTATCTAAAAAATCTCTATACATAATGAACACAGTCTAGTACACACACACACACACATATATATGCTAATCCATATCCTTCAAAGTGTCCCTTCAAAGTGTCCATGTACCAAAAAAGTTCATTTATTTTTATTATAAACACACTTCATAATATAAGCTTATACCAATTCGTATCCAATATTGTATGTCTTTAGATCAATGAAGGTGTTACTTATCTATAATGATTGATGTTATTTTTTGAAAGTACATGTGGTATGGGATATTTATAGTCCTAGTTTCTTGTGCATTTAGACATGGTGTTTTTTATACTCAGTCATGATATTCTCATATTAAAGTGAAGGTATTAAACATTTTTAATGTGTCCATATATTTGTGTTCATATATGTGGTATTGAATCTATTGAGTCTTGATTTACTGTATACTGAGGCATGCTATTCTTCCTCCTAAGTGATCATAGTATTTCCAATTAAAAATAAGTAACGATGTTACTTATTTTTAATAAGTGGGGATACTTTTTGAACGTAAACGTGATTTTAAATATATAGAATCGTGGTATAGTGTACATTTAGGCATGGTATTCTTTGTAATCAGTCATGTTATTCCAATATTGTTACTTATTTTTAATGCATGATGATATTTTTAATATATAGATCTGTTATTAAATATGTTGAGTCTTGGTTTAGTGTCTATTGGGGCATAATATCTTCCTACATAGTCAAGGTATTCCCAATTAAAAGTGTAGGTCTTACTTATTTTTAATGAGTGAGGATATTTTTTATACATAGGTGTAGTATTGAATATATGGAGTCTTGGTATACTGTGTATTAATTCATGAATTCTTTGTGCTCAATTATGGTATTCATCTATTAAAATGAATATGTTTATTATATGTAATAAATGATGATATTTTTTAATACATAGGTGTGATATGAGATTTCGAAAATAGCTTTTCTTTTAGTTAGGAGTAAAGTTGTGTATAATTGGACCTCTTCAAATCCTGTGTATCAACGAGATTTTTACTAGATTGCTGTTATTATTGTTGGTATAGGTATGATATGAGATGTATTTATTCCTCATAAAATTTTATTAAGGTGTGATATTCTTTATCTCAGTTATGATATTTCTATGAATAAAGTGATGGTGATGGTACTTTTTGTTCATATGCACAGTATTGGACGTATGGACTCATAATATATTTTGTATTCAAGCACGGTATTTCTTATGCTAATTTTTGGTATTCATATATTATAGGGTCACTTATATGTTAGCAGTCAAGCCATGTATTTTGTACACTTTTTTAGTAAGATTTTTACTTCATGATGGTGGTATTTTTTTAAAGCCTTCTAATTTTTTCAATCTAGAGAAGTGATATTTAAATATTTAACTCAAGGTTTTTGAGTCTTTTAGCTATAATATTTAACTTGAGAAATTATATTGATGGAGATGGGTGATAACGTTATAGAATTTTCTGTAACCACTATCTTTCAAAATCATTCCTAATATGAGCATAATACAATGGACCATAGCAAAATAAAATATTTTGTAATTAGTTTCACAATTCATTTTCTTTGTCAACGTTTCTGAAAAAATCAACTTATGGGTAATATAAAAAAATATTTAAAAATTACAACAATATAATACTTACATTAATTGCCAAATAACAACTTACAACATTATCCTTACATTTTCCCCAGAAAAAAAAAGAAAACACTACATTAATTGAAAATAATGTTATATAACAAAAAATATATAACGTTGGAACAGTTATATATCTTCTGCAGTAGTTTGCAACAGTTGGAAGTTGTTGACAATTTGATATAGTTAGTTTGAGGGTTCCCTGGGGCTGGGAGGGAGTGGGGTACTAGCATGCATGAAGATGCTAATCAAGGCTCATTTCATTTGAAGGAAGGGGCTTGTCTTGTGGTGGCAATGGCATATAAGTAATGATACCATTGTTAAAGAATGCAATGAATCGGTGAATTGCTATATGTGATTTGGTTTCCAATGCGTATCAGTTAGCATAGAAACTACAAATTCTTAATCTATCAAAACTGATGACCTCCAAAGGATGAATATTATTGGTAAAATCATGTTATTAGCTTGTTATGGTTAAGATGTTTACAAAAATTAAAGCTTTTTTTTTTAATTTTACAAAATAGAGTTGGATTTTGTTACCTTGTAATATATTTAACTTTATTTTGAAAGCAACAAATAAAATTTAAAATTGCTAGATTTAAGTTAAAGTTTCATAGTCACATTATCATATCCTCTCTCAATTTATAGCTCATTGTGGAACTCTCCAATTTTGAATTTCGTTCCTTACCGAAAAACGATATGAAGTCGAAGTACTTATGTACTAGATATAAATATCAGTTGATAACGGTGTGTTTCGTCTGATACTAGCCGATGTTTACGGTATTTATAATTTCGGCCATATATTGGCTAATATTAAAAATTTTGAAAAATATGAAAATTTATTAGCAAAATTTTCAAAATTTTTTTAAAAATTGCTCCCGCCTTTCTTCCCCCTTTCTTTTTTTCAAAGTTTTTTTAATTAATAATTTAGTTCAACTTTTATTGTGATTTTTAATTTTAAATAAAATAAATATTTTTATTACTAATAATAATTATACATTAAATAAAACTTAAAAATGAATTACTTTATTAAATTTATTTTAATCTTTTATAAAATATTTATTAAAAAGATTAATAATTTTTAAAATTAATAATTTAAAATATATTATTTATAAACTAATATTTATTATATATATATTTAATTATTAAATCAATTTTTATTGAAATTTATGTATTTTACAAATATTTTCAAATTTAATTATATTTATTAATAATTATTAAATTAATTTTATAAATTAAATTCAAGAACTATTTCGTAAATTTAAAAAATTATCCAAAACGGTACCCGATATTAACCGGTACTAGTACAGTATCGTACTAGAATCCAATCTAATATCAAATTCCATATGGTATTCCCAACATTGCACCAATCAAATTTTAGGGCAAATCAAGTTTAAAATCTTGGAATTAGCCTGTCAGAAAATAACATCTGAAACTAGCAAGGTTGACAGGTTAAGCAGAGGGTTTAAACGAGAGAGGCTATCAAACAAGAGATTGGCGTTAGAAAGGGTAAGGAAAAAGAATTAAGGAATTTTAGAAAACTTCAGGAAATTTCAAGGAGATGATCTTATCTATCACAATTTTAGTGGGGCTGAAAAAAAAAATGGAGAAAAAGAGGCTCATAGACTAATGCATAATTTCTGAAATCTCTCTAGTGTACCGATATAAAACATGGAATCTTAGGCTTGGGATTCATTTCTAAAAGACACCTACAGAGTTCATTTTCCACATTAAAACCAAAGTGCTGAACCAAAGGCAGTACAAAGCTTGAGATGGAAGTATGGAACACCACCTATGGTGTCCTTGGACCATTCATCAATGTTCTTTCCAATCAACACAGCCATTTTGGCATATATTATAAGGCACAATCTCAAATAGTTTGTTATGATTTCATCAAAATTCTCCATACCTGCAATTCCTCCCCAGTGCTTAACGAAGTACAGCCCCTGATGAAGTGCAATCTCTTTCAGAACAGCCAGGTAGTTATTGATCCCCAGTGCTTGAATATCCTAGAAATTTGGCTGATTCTTCCAAGATTAAATGCATTGGCGTCAATGTTAACAAAAACCAGCCTCTTAGAAAAAATTGGACTTTGACGCCTTTGTTTCCCACTGAGAAACAGGATCCATGTGGCAACAAACAAATTTTTGCCTTCGAGTCCAATCCAGCAGACTTGCAATTTCTACGTATTTCTTCCCTTTTTCAGGGTTCTGACCGGGAAACCATTTATCTTCCAATATCCTATGGAGTAATTCCAGGAACATGAGGAACAGCAGGCTTGGGCGTCTTTATTTTTTCCACCAATGCAGCTTGAGTTGTTAGAAGTATCCCAGCAATGGAGGCAGCACTTTGAAGTGCACATCGGGAAACCTTACAAGAATCTACTACACCGGCATCAAGAAGATCCTCATATCCACCAGTCATAGCATTGTAGCCAGTTCTCCAATCAAAAGTCTGAATTTTCTCCACCACAGCAGCCCCATCATAACCTGCATTTTTTGCGATTGTTTCTGCAGGTGCAAGTAATGCCTGGAATATATCAATGATAAATGTAGTCACGAAAGAGATTTCTTTTGCATGTACATTCAGACATTAATAGCCTTGCAAACAAAATCATGATTTACTATGGAAATTCCTTTCTCCAACATATCCAAGATAGGGGCTGCATTTAAAGTAGAAAACAATTCGCTCATTTTGTTACTTTGTTGAAGTGTCAGCAGTAATAGTAAAATATGAATTTCATTTTAAACAAGAAATAGCACATAGTAACTGAATATCACAAACAACGCACTTTCTTTGAAGTTCGGCCTGACTAAAGAGAAAGACACTAGTGAGAGACCTTTGCTACTATATCAGCACCAATCTGTTCAGCTTTATCTTCCATACAATCTTTTATGGTGGATATCTGCTTTGAGAGATGTGCATATGCAGCACCACCACCAGGTACTATTCCCTCATCCATTGCAGCAAATGTTGCATTTTTTGCATCCTCAATCCTAAGTTTTCTTTCCTCAAGTTCCATCTCTGTATGTGCTCCAACCTAAAATGAAGACATTATTTGTAGGTAAACAATTTTACAGAAATCCTGACAGTACTCTTCTTCAATATGATTAAGATATTCTTATAAGACCAAGTCTCAATACTTCCACTTTTACAAGTTTGCTAGTTAGACATAGAAGAAAACCTGAATTTGATCTTACAAAAATAATCATTGGAGTCTTAGATGAGTTGCATGAAGTAAATGTTAATTTCAAGTGAAGAACATCAAATACTCAACAAGCATGAGAATGAGTGAGGCAGAGCAGATGAAATTCCACAAAGAACCAAAAAGGAAATTCAATGAAGTGAATTTAGAAGCCTCGCTTCTCAACTATACAATCATATTGACAGCACAAAATAAAGCTAACATAAAAGCAGCAACATTTATACATATAGTTAGATATTTATATATACAATGTGCATAAACTTAAAAGGGTGTAAATGTGCTTAATTTATTAGCCATCATACTAGAAAAAGAATAATAGTTATTTGAATTAAAGTATCAATTACTAAACTTGGCCAATCCCAGTGACACATCAAAATGGAGTTCAAGATCAATTGCAAAGATATGGTAAGATATGGTTTCAGGCTTCAAAAGAATTTCTCATTAAATAGATGCATAAATTGCTCATACACAGACCTTTATTATAGCCACACCACCAGAAAGTTTAGCAATCCTCTCTGACAGCTTTCTTGACATGTATGCATTATCTGTTTCAGAAAGGTCCTTCTTTATCTGCATGATTCTTGCCTGAATTTCAGCTTTAGTACTAGGATCAGCAACTATGGTTGTTGAATTGCTTGTTATAGTAACTTTTCGTGCAATACCAAGTTGATCTGATGTTACTCCTATGAGGGTCATACCAAGGTCTCCACATAGAAAATCGGCACCTGTCAATTGTACAGTAGAATATATGCAATAAAGCTGCATCCAGTTATTGTAGTGTAATTACACTCTTGACAAGAAAGCAGCTAATTCAACACTTCTGTTTGACAAGAACAAACAGCTTATAATATATTAGACCTATCTATCAGAATAGATGTCAATATCATCAAAGATTTTTAGAATGCTTAGGGCCAACTGATAGTGTTGCAAGGACACATCCTCTATAAGAATTGGACTAAAGCACGAGATAATGAGCTTATAATGTTAAGATCAAGAAACACCCTGCTGGATAAGAAATTCAAATGTCATTTGAATGAGATGCACCCTTTGCAACGCAAGAAAACACATAGAAGCGGTAAGTCTTAGGGTAAAGAAGGTTTCTTTTCTAAAAAGGTCGTTCAGCACCTCATCTTGTGTGAATGTAGCATGGCAGAAACATTACCAAAGGTTTTGCACAAAACCTGAATCCCTTGTGAATCACAAAACCTTCAAACTAGACCGATTTAACTCTTAAGGAATTTTTTCTACCATATTATCAAAATTTCAAGTAATTAAGTAATGTGAAATATATTTAAATTTGAGTAGAACAAATCCAGGGCTTATCTTAAAGCCTTACAGTTGAAAATTAATATATCCCTGAATGAAAAACTAGGTGTAATTCCACCAATAAGAAGCACATTAAAGGGAGGGGGATTGTCCAAAACCTTATAAGGCGTATTAAGATCTCGCTGATAGTCAGTGAGATATTAACACATTAACACAAGCCTAACCAAAGTTGACACTATCACTATCAAATATCATACTACTCTTGGCATATACAAATGAAAAGAGTTACTTGAAATTATACTTGGAAGCATTGGAATGTAACCAACTCCTAAAGTTTACATTTAAAAGTAGCTAAAATAATAGTCAAGAAAGGGAAGTTCCCTAACCAAAATTACAATAACCCAAAAATTGTCTGGAAACCTATGATATCAAAACATTAATGCTGATGTACATGCACTTATTACACAAAGATGATACAAAGATGTTACACATTCAATGAATAGGAACATCCACACATATAATGGTTTCCATAATTAAAATTAAACAATTTAAAGCAACATATAATAATCCCATTATCTTCATCCATAGTTGAAAATAAAACAGAAGATTTACCTGTCATAAGGGCAATGTCTTGTAATATAGCTTTTCTGCCTTCTCCAAATCCAGGGCATTTCACGACAGCAACATTAATTAAACCTCTCAATTTGTTCACCACAAGTGTTTCCAATACTTGCTTTGAGATATCCTCAGCAAATATTAAAAGTGGAACACTCAATTGATTGGTCTTCTCTAACAAAGGAACTATCTCTTTGACACTTCCAATCTTTTGATCAGTCACTAGCACTTTTGCGTTATCAAACTCTACTATGGATTTATCCTGATTTGTAATGAAATGTGGTGACATATAGCCCTTTTCTATCTGTAAAAAGAGAAGAAGAGAAATGTGAGAAAGAAAAATAAGATATTAGAAACGGTGCCCGCTGAAACCTAAAACCAATTTAGAAAACAAGAAACAAGATCAATTAAATCATTCTGAAGATTTTCTGGTTTTGACTGCCAAAGTAATAAGCATAATGGGATGATGTTATAGTTTCCATGCAACACCAACCAGTTTCAGATATTTTGCAATTTGATATCCAAAATGCCTTAAACATTCACAGACTTTTGTTCTCCCAAGAGCAGTTATTTTCCATGTATTTGACTATGCTTGCAATTGATGTTAGCTAAAGGTATACAGTGTGACTCAGCTGAAATAGTTTCAAGTTGTCAGAATTAGAGTTGGCTTGATAACCTTGAGTCCTTCTTCTATTATCACGTAAGTCTCAGAAGTTGAAGAGGATTCAAGAATAATAACTCCATCCTTTCCAATCTTTTCTATAGTTTCAGCAATTAAGTTTCCAACGAACTCATCATTTCCAGCAGATATTGTAGCAACCGCTGTAAAAACAACTTTAAAGCATTACTATTTAAATAAATGAAATGTTTGAAAACATAACAAAAGTAAAGTACAGACCTTTAATATTTTCCATTCCTCTAACTGGAGAACTATTCTTTTTCAACACTTTCACCAATTCATTTACAGTCCTTTCTATCCCTTTCCTTAAAGAAACAGGATTGGCTCCAAAAGCAATTGCCAAAAGCCCCATTTTGATCATTCCACGAGCCAAAATTATAGCAGTTGTTGTACCATCACCAGCCAAACTATTCATTTTAGTTGCCACCTGCAAGCAGGAACTTAATATTCACTTGTTTGTTTTAGTTTTTTAATCATAGGCTCAATAAGTTGGATTTAGAAAGGGTGATCATGTAGCAACCATGAATGACCTCTTGAATGAGCATTGCTCCAGTATTCTCCATAGCATCTGCAAGAACTATGGCTTGAGCTATTGTAACACCATCATTGACCACCTTTAAACTCCTAGAGTCTGATAGGACAACATTACGTCCTGCAAATTGTGCAAAAGAATAAGCAAAATTGTACATTTCTTTACTTACATCAAGATCAACTAAAATAACTACTCTATTTCATTGGAATTAACCATCTAATAGTGTTCCAACTACTTCATAAAACAGAGAAAAACAATGAAGACCACCGTTAAGAATTCCATTTAATGAACAAGTCCAAAGAGACTCAACTAATAGTCGATAAAAGATAAAAAAACAGAGAAGCAAATGATCAATGAGAAACCTTTAGGTCCCAAGGTAAGAGATACAGCGTCAGCTATCTTATCGATTCCTGCTTGCAAAGACTCTCTGCATTCTTTCCCAAAAGATATCTTCTTTGGTCCTGCCCTCACTACAATTTTCCGGTTTCTCCACAAACAACCACCCCTTTTCTTGTTCATGTCAAGCATCTGCAGTAACTTCAGTGCAAAATCAGTATGTAATAAACCAAAACGAAAACCCACAACACTCACTCACTCATCCCCGACCCTTCGTAGATAGAGCGAGGAGAGACTTACAGTGGCGGGGAGATGAGAGAAAATCAATGGTTTGGAGACGGAGGACACAGGCATCTTCTTTTACGAAGTAAGTTTAAGAACCGAGAGAGAGGTTTAAGGTTTTAGCTTTTCTGCTTCTCAGGTCATGTGAACTATAACACTTTCATCCTTTAAATAGAGGATTCGAATTGGTTAGTACAAATGTTTTAGTAATTTTATCCCTTAGAATTTTGGTTAGTATAAATGGTTTAGTATTTTCATATCTTAATTAAAGGATTTGAACTCAAATCCTCTAATTAAGGGGTGTGAGTGGGAATGAAAAGACTTATTTGACTTATACTTTATTTTTATAAGCTAACTCAGTATAAATAAGAATTAGTCTAAACATGAATGACTTAAATATAACTTTTTATAATTTAGGTTTTTCTAAAATATCTCGCAAGATAATTAAAAAAAGTGTTAAGCGTTTTGGATTTTTTTCATTTCATTACTTTAAAAACTTTTTTAAAATTTTTATATGCGTTATAATAATTTATTTTCATTAACTTTTCGTTATTATGGTTAATGGATATGAAAAATGACGTGGAAACTTCCTATTTAACTGTTAGATATCTTCCTCCTTCAACCCTAAAAAAATCTTTAATTTTTCTTCAAAACTTCTTTGCCTCTCCGTCCAAAATGCTTCCTAATAAAGAATTTGATACAAAAGAACTTAAAGTATATAGAAAAAATAGAGATAAAATAGTCAACTGTAAATCTTAATTTGATAGGATGATAATTAGGAATTTTGAAAAGTGCTGAATTTTATATTATGTAAAGATTCATAATGGTAAATATATTATTCTATTTTATTATTCTAATTGTTTAAGACTTGTAAATTTTTATTAGAATATGATTTAAAATGTTAGAAAACTTTTAATAAGGGTTTTAAAACACACACACACAATGTCTCTCTCTCTCTTTATATATAGATACATATTTGTGTGTGCGTGTGTGTGCACGCTCGCACATTCAACTCTTCATGAATAAAAGCGATCTATAATTTTTCTACAAATTTAAGTTTTCAACTAAAAAGTGTGATGCTTTCAAGTAAATATATTTAATTTTATAGTAATTTTAAATTTAGCTATTATTGGTATTATAGATGGACTACTCACGTGTATGTATGTAGGTAAGAATTTTTTTAGCATAAGCACATAGACGATCCTATTTTCACAGAAAAAGTGTGGATTCAAAGTAACTTGCTAATAATTACTTCAATAACATCAGAGGACTCATTACATTGAAGCTAATAGACTTAAAGGAGTTTGTTAAGAAAGATTTAATAGTCAATATTGGGCACAATGTTTGTTTTAGGGCTAGGAATTTAGTAGTAGAGGAAATAAAAGGAGGTATAAGAGAATAATAAGCTATGAGATTACAAGGAAGAACTTTTGAGTTCAGATCCTGGTAGATGAGTTAAATTGGTTATTAAAAGGTCATCTTGGATATGATTTGCAACCATCATTTGATAGAATTTATATATACTTTGAATGTTGCAAAAAAGGGCCTCTTAAAGTGTTGTATAAGTTTGATAAGACTTAATTGTTGCTTTCTTAAAGGGATTATAAAAGGTAAGTTATTGACAATAATAGGAAGAGATGGTAGTAATAAGATGTTTCATGTGGCATTGATTGTGGTTTGTATTAAAACATTAGATTTATGAAATTGATTTTTGAAGTTACGGAAGAAACATTTAGATATAAAAGATAGAGGTGGATAGGAAGTGATTTCTTATCAATAGAAAGATTGGTATAAATTTTATATGATTTAATAACATTAGTATAAATTTTATATGTTTTAATAACATATACTTACTCATATTAATTTTTTTACTGTTTTTTCAATTAAACTTTATATAGGTTCTTGTGGGAGGCACTTGTTATACAACTCCCAAGGGCTAAAGTAAGGTTTTATGTAAGACATATGTTTTCCGATTGGAGAAAGAAGGATCATAAAATACTCAAATTAGAAATGCCATTCTAACAATGTTGTAAGTCATCTAATAAACCTAACTTTTTTAAAATTTGGAGGAGCTAGAAAAGGAGTCAAAAATGCTTAAATAGATCTACTAAGAATTCCAAAGAAAAAATGGTCACGAGCATATATATCTAGGTGGTTCCCACTTCATAATTGCCTTTACCTTAGTAGGATTAGGCATCACTCCCTCTCGAGACACCACATGTCCAAGGAAAACTACTCGCTCCATCTAAAACTCACACTTACTTAACATCGCATACAACTGTCTCTCCTTGAGAATCTGTAACACAATCATCAAATGTTGCTCATGTTCCTCCTTACTCCTTGAATGCACCAATATATCATCAATGGAAACTATCACAAACTGATCCAGATACTCCTGAAAAATCTTGTTCACCAATGCCATAAATGCAATTGGTGCATTAGTCAACCCAAAAGCCTTCACTAGGAACTCATAATGACCATAACGAGTACAAAAACCTGTCTTGGGAATATTTGACTCAGCTATCTTCAACTGCTAGTATCTCGATCTCAAGTTAATCTTGGAAAATATATCGGCTCCCTTCAATTGATCCAAAAGATCATCTATCTTTGGCAACACATACTTCTTCTTCACTATCACCCTGTTTAATTGTCGGTAATCTATGCATAGTCTCATATTGCCATCCTTTTTCTTCACAAACAGCACTGGAGTTTCCCATGGTGATGTGGTCGGTCTAATAAAACCCTTTTCCAACAATTCCTCTAACTGCCTTTTTAACTCATTTAACGCAACAGTAGCCATCCTGTAAGGTGCAATGGAAATTAGTGCCACTCCAGGCATAGTTTCAATGGTGAAATCTATCTCTCGTTAAGGTGGTAAACCTGGTAATTCATCTAAAAATACGTCCAGAAACTCCCTTACCACAGGAATATCCTTTAATCTAGGACTCACCTTCCTTGTATCTATAATATGAGAAAGACATGTCTCACATCCATCCAATATCAACTGTCTAGTAGTCACGGTTGAGATCACACATGCTGGAACAACTCTACGATCCCCACAAATATCATTTTCGAGTTACCCGAAGACTCTATCATCACCTCCTTCGCATAAAAATCTATTATAGCTCGATGTTGGCCCAATCAATCCATCCTAAGAATCTCATCAAAATCTATTAAATCCATCATTATCAAGTTAACTGGTAGTTCCACTCTAACAATCCTCATTGGCATTTCCCTTCTTACTCTATTTACTACCACACAGTCTCCTATTGGTAACGTCACTCTTAGGTCATATCCTAAAGGACTAACCTCCTCCAGAACTCTAAAGAAATGTGAGAGTATGTAAATGCTCGGCCTACTAACACATAAGTGTTAATATCAAATAATGAACTCATACCAGAAATAACATCATGGGCTACAAATGCCTCCCTCTTCATATGGTATATCCTCGCCTGAGTTTGGCTCTGAGCTCATGTCCTACTAATATCCGTACTCACTGCTGATCTATGTTCAACTCCTCTACCACCACTTCTGCTACCAGTTCTACTTGAACCTCTGCCTGAACCAAAGACATCACTTTGACCCTATATTGTCTCCTCTGTCCTCACTCCTGAACTCCTCCTTATTATCGGACAATTCCTCTATAAGTGTCCCCACTCTCCACAAGTATAATATGCTTGACTGATCCCAGTAGGCCCCCATTATGGTCCTCTGTGAAATCTTCCACAAGTGGCATAACTCAGATGTCCTCTAACTTCTATATCAAAAGATCCTTTGAACCTCTAACTAGCCCCTTTTTTGGATCCAACTAATGATGCACTGGTTGTGGTATGCTGTCCTAAATCCCTACCAGCTCCTCCACCAGACTAGTAGAAACTACCACGCTTGCTCAATGTGGCATCGGTTCTCCTAGATCCCCCAACACTAGTAGACCATAAATGAGTAGCTCCCTTCTTAACAGACCGACTCTCCTCTCTATGATGACTCTCAGATTGCCTATTTAACTCTCTTCTCCTTCTACCTTGTTCTATTACATCCTTCACTCTAAGTGCAGTCTCTAGTAACTTCTTGAAGTTAGAAGTAATAACTCCCAATCCCAAATGAATATCTGTCCTTAAACCCTCCTCAAATATGTAACATATGTCTTCGAAATTTGCCATAGCCTCTAATGCATACTTAGATAAGACTGCAAAGCTAGCCTTATAATTTGCCACTGACATCTCCTTTGTCTGAACCAAACTCATGAACTCCATCTTCTTTCGATCCCGATATATTTGCGGAGTGTATTTATCTTTGAACTCTCTCTAGAACGCTTGCCAAGTCATCTCTCGAGTCTCATAGGATTTCTTCACTGACTTCTACCAAGTCAGTGCATTACCCTGGAATAAGGAAACAATGTACTACAACCTTCTTTCCGAGGTACACTCTAGACGATCTAAAATTATCTCTGTCTACTCCCACCATGCATCAGCCTCCTCACGGTTAGCAGTACCTTGAAACTCTACTGCACCCATCTTCCGGATCCACTCATAGTTTCGATCCACCGCATAATCACCTTAGGCTGGAGTTGCAGTAATAGCTTATTGATAGGTTGTTGTTAGCCTACAAATTTAATCCCCTACTTAAATTGATATGTAGTATAGGTGAGTAAGGGTATCGCCCCACAGAGATCAAAACACAAGGAAGAAATCAAACTTTCAATCAAAGGTAAGCGTGTACATGCTAGGGGAAAATAAAAATTAAATGTAAATTATATCTAAGATGAACAAATGCAATACTTTATTCCTAAGAAATTTTAGAAAGTGCCGAAATTTTTTTAAGAAGAAAATTTTCAAGAAAAGTTTGATAAAAATTCAGATTAATTAAAGATCAATTGCAAAGGTGTTTA